>CM021101.1:680168385-680276991 GCA_007115665.2 Sequoiadendron giganteum | reverse complement strand
TCCCCTCTCTCCCTCCCTCTCTATCTCCATCTCTCCCACTATCTCTTTCTCCCCCTCTCCCTCTCCCTCCCTCTCTCCCTCTTTCTCTCCCAATCTCTATTTCTCCCCCTCTCCCTCTCCCTCTCCCTCCCTCTCTCCATCTTTCTCTCCCACTCCCTCTCCCTCCCTCTCTCCCTTTTCTATCCCACTCTTCTTTCTCCCACTCTCCCCCTCTATCCCTCCCTATCTATCTCCATGTCTCCCACTTTCTATTTCTAACCCTCTGCCTCTCCCTCCCTCCCTCTCTCTCCCTCCATCTCTCTCCCTCTCTCTCTCCCACTCTCCCTCTACCTCTCTCTCTATCTCTCACACACACACACTCACCTCTATCTCCTCTACTATAAGGGTGCAGGGGACAATTATAGAATTAGGATAGAGGGTAAAGACAAAGAGGGAGAAAAGAAATATACTAAGAAAACCATATTTCACATAACACACTCGCGTTATAACGCGAGCGCGTGTTGTACTCCACTAAAATAGTAAAAAAATCTATATACCCGTGATTTCAAGGCCCATAGTCTGCATATTCCCTTGGTTTTGCATGTGCTCCGACAAAAAGCGGCTTTTTGATGATGTTGTGAAGTGTGCAAGAATGTTTTTCACATTCCATCACCTTTTCCATGATCTTTCTACCACCTTTGCATGAAATAGCAGAGTTTCCACGTTGAAAGACATATAATATCAATTGAAGTTTTAATTCCATTGAAAATTGATATACAATTGAAGTTTGGAGGGGAACAAGCTTTTGAACAAGTCAAATTGTTGTGGAGTTTGAAGAAAGAAGAAGCTAAGGCTACATAATTGGGTTGAACTCCTCCATTTGAAAGTCTGGTTTTTTAGGTATGTGAATTCTTTACAAATTTTCTTTCATTCTATTATGGATTGCTTTCTTTTTTTTTTGTCATTATAACCTTAGGTTGTCAATGCATATTTTAAATTACCATTATATACACAATTATATACACTTGCCAGTTACTATTTTAAACTTGATGCAAAACATCTACTAGGATCCACAAATCATCAAGGGTACTTCTAACCCTAAATTAAATTGAAGAAGATAAACAAAAAAACTCAATCATCTTTTCATCAAAACATTAGAGCTTGGTTTCAACTCTTTGTCAGACTCAAAAAAATAGATTAACCATCATAAAATTGATTGTAACATAGCATAAAGTTGATTATAAACTTAGAACCATTCACCAAAATTCATCCTTTAATACAACTCCAAGCCTCTCCCATTCCTCCGAAGGGTCCAAACACCTTTCAATACCTCTGCACAAACTGATGCAGTACAAAGGAAGAAATCAACACCTTTCTTGACACACTTATTCAACTATATTTCCCTTCACAAAACATTTGATTCGTATACTCAAATTAGCATTAAGAGTTCCCAATTCCTTTTAAGGACCTTCAAAACACCTTGAAAATCTTGAAAATAACTGATTACAATCAACTAGGTTCCTCAAAACATCAACTAATGATTATGTCATTCACAAGTTGTCTTAAATCTTCCATAATGGCACCATTGTTTACAAACACAAACTATAATTCTTAAGGCACAACCAAACCATTATTTGCATAATAAATATTTGTTTGAGTTAGTACAACAAAAATGAAAGCTTTTAGAAGTCTTCCCTTACACACAAACTTATTTCCTTTGTTCACTATCCACATTACTAGTAGCCAAGCATCTGCAAACTGTCACATGTATCTCCCAAACAATGCACACACTTTAGACTGTGATACTCATTTTTGATGCAGAGTTAGAGGACCCAAAACCATTGAAGATGTCAACTTTCCTTCAAGAGGCATCTAACAAGATTAAAAAGGCCTAATGGACCAATCCCAACACTCCTTCAAGCTGGACAACAAACATAAACACTATTTCCCACATTTCACCCTTGGAATCTAGTTACTGTGCAAAACCAGTTTTGGGCCCTTAACTCCAAAAATTTCCAAAACACCAGGAAAATAAAATAATGATTCTAGCACCCATTTCAGAGTTGCAAGACATACCTTAACCCATCACATGACTCCTTTGGGACAACTTTAAGAAAACCGACCTTTTCACTATTTTAGGCCTCCAAGTAGGCCAATTTTACAAAGGAACTACCCTTAGATCCTCACACTAGACTTCCAAACCCAAAAAAAAGTATTTAATTAGGCCTCAAAAACAAGATATTTTCTAGGTCTTAGGACCTTACTCGCTCAACTAGGCTTCAAATACAAAAACCCCCATTTTTCAATGCAAAGAGGGAGGGTTTATAGAAACTCCTATACCCTAGCCTTCCCAGACCATTCCAAAGCATCAAAAATCTTCAAAATACCCTACACAAGGTCAAAAGTTCATTACATAGACCACTCCTTCAACACTTTTTCAAAATCACTCCTTGGTTCCTCAAATTCTCATGGAAAAGTGCTTGTTTCAGCCTAAGAACGCCATCCTATTGTCATTAGTTTCATTCCAAGGCATGTTCAAAATTAAAAGGCCCTACTATAAAAATTTACATGCTATCCCACTGAGAAACAAGTCATAACAGTAGGTGGGATGGTCATTTCATAATTAAATCCCACTCAAACCCTTGATTGGCTTGAAATGAGCAGTTTTAGGAAATTGTCAATTGCTCCCTTCAAACGTATTGTTAAGCCCTCAGAACTGATGCATTGGAGAGTTAAGAAATGTGCCTACAATATTATATTAGTTTTATATCAAGGGTAGGTTGTATAGATCCGTACAAGTGCAGGAAAGTGCAAAAAAACTAGTGAATTTCTGGAAAACAACATTTTTTTATTATCAAAAAAATGATTTCAAAATGAACAAAAGTCCTCCCTTTGAGCCAATGGAGGTTGTTTAAAATTTTTGCAATGAAAACCAACTCCTACCAATTCATATAACTTAAAAACAACCACCTTTGAAAGCTCATATAACCGGTACATGGAAAATGTCTTTAATGACCCTCTTGCAACATGAAGATACCCAAAATTGAATCAAATTTCAAAATGGAAGCATAGATTGTCAAGGTGATCCTACACCAAAAACTTATCAAACACTCACAATTCCATTCAATAATTAGTTTTCAGAATCACCATCATGGTTATTCACTTTTAGTTAGAAATGTGCTCTAGCCAACCTAGTGCTTCCATAGTTTGTACAAATTTGTCTACATGCTAGGTTAACTTTTGTACACAATGATTGTAAGTATTATTTACTTGGATACCATTACACTTAGAAAATTCTCGTTTGATCCTATAGGATCACGTTGGTCCCCTCTATAAAAACCTCTCTCAGTTTTGGCTATCTTGGAGTGGTTTACTCGTGGTGACGAATTTTTAGTTGATAGAAAAAGTGTCAAATTCAAGCTATGCAAAGTTGCAAAGTGGTGCAACTTTCACTTTGCAACTCGTGTGACCAAACTAATTGCTCCAATGCATCCGAATAGGTATTTTTATGCTAAGCATGGTCTTGTTTCACACCGAAACATGTGGAATCGCTCTGAGCTATGTTCCACCAGATCGATCCCTTAAGGGTCCAAAGTGCAAAATGGCTGAAAACTTTAGCATGCTATTACTTGGATAACGTGATGCTTAGAAACTTCTCGTCTGATACTATAGGATCACATTGATCCCCTCTACGAAAACCCCTCTCGGTTTTGGCTATCTCGGAGTGGTTTTCCCGTGGTGGCGGATTTTCACTTGATGGAAAAAGCATCAAATGCAAGCAGTGCAAAGTTGTAAAGTGGTGCAATATTCATTTTGCAACTTGTGTGACCAAGCAGACTATTCCAACACATTCGAATAGGTATTTTTATGCTAGGCATGGTCCTCTTTTGCACCAAAACACGTGGAATCGCTCTGAGCTATGTTCCACCGGATCGATCCCTGAAGGGTCCAAAGTGCAAACTGGCTGCAAACTTCAGCATGCTATTACTTGGATACCGTTAAACTTAGAAACGTCTCGTCTGATCCTACAAGAAGCCATTGGGCCCCTCTAGAAAAATATCTCTTGGTTTTGGCTATTTTGGAGTGGTTTTCTCGTGGCGACGGATTTTCACTTGATGGAAAAAGTGTCAAATTCAAGCTGTGCAAAGTTGCAAAGTGGCGCAACTTTCACTCTGCAACTCGTATTGCCAAACTAACTATTCCAACGTGTCTGAATAGGTATTTTTATGGTAGGCATGGTATTTTTTTGCACCGAAACACGTGGAATCGCTCCGAGCTATGTTCCATTGGATCGATCCCTTAAGGGTCCAAAGTGCAAAATGGCTGCAAACTTTAGCATGCTATTACTTGGATAATGTGATTCTTAGAAAATTCTCATCTAATCCTACAAGATTGCATTGAGCCCCTCTACAAAAACCTCTCTCGGTTTTGGATATCTCAGAGTGATTTTCCCGTGTTGGCGGATTTTCACTTGATGGAAAAAGCATCAAATGCAAGTAGTGCAAAGTTGCAAAGTGGTGCAACTTTCGTTCTGCAACTTATGTGACCAAGCGGACTATTCCAACATGTCTGAATAGGTATTTTTATGCTAGGCATGGTCCTCTTTTGCACTAAAACATGTGGAATCGCTCTGAGCTATGTTCCACCGGATCGATCCCTAAAGGGTCCAAAGTGCAAAATGGCTAAAAAATTCAACATGCTATTACTTGGATACCATTACACTTAGAAACTTCTCATTTGATCCTACAGGAAGGCATTGGTCCCCTCTAGATAAACCTCTCTCGGTTTTGGCTATCTTGGAGTGGTTTTCTCGTGGCGGTGGATTTTCACTTGATGGAAAAAGTGTCAAATTCAAGCTGTGCAAAGTTGCAAAGTGGTGCAACTATCGCTCTGCAACTCATATGACCAAACTAACTGTTCCAACACATTCGAATAAGTATGTTTATGCTAGGCATGGTCTTGTTTCACACCGAAACACGTGGAATCGCTTCGAGCTACGCTCCACCGGATCAATCCCTTAAGGGTCCAAAGTGCAAAATGGCTGCAAAATTCAGCATGCTATTACTCGGATACCGTGATGCTTAGAAAATTATCGTTTAATCCTATAGGATAATAGGGAGACCCTCTACAAAAACCTCTGTCACTTTTTTCTATCTCGGAGTACTTTTCCCATGGTGGCAGATTTTCACTTGATGGAAAAAACATCAAATGCAAGCAGTGCAAAGTTGCAAAGTGGTGCAACTTTCGTTCTGCAAATTGTGTGACCAAGCGGACTGTTCCAACATGTCTAAATAGGTATGTTTACGCTAGTCATGGTCCTCTTTCACACTGAAACACGTGGAATCACTCTGAGCTATGTTCCAATGGATCGATCCCTTAGGTTGGAGGAGTCTAAAGTTGCAAATTTGTAAGTTGCTTAAAGCAACAAATTTGAAATGCAACGGTTACTTGTTTTGAAAGTTGGTTTTTAGTTAGTTGAGGGCGTGGATCATTTAGAAAAGTGTGTAAAACACTATGTAAAGCCTTTAGAGGCTCAAATGGAGGTTGTTGATAAACTTTTGGAGAAGATAAGAATTATTCACAGTGTTCTCTGTTTTTAAATTTTTTTTATACAATCTTGCTGATCCCGTACTTGGTATGACCTCCAGGTTCATGTACAATCCCAAGGTTGACATGGATTGAAAGAGGGTTGAGTTCACAAGAACCCATCTCTCATGATAATGAATGGCCCACTTACCACTCATTGCATGTAGGTGATGCTCACAGAGGTGAGGCACTAGGCCTTCCCAGGAGGTCACCCATCCCAGTACTACTCCAACTCAAGCGCTTAACCAAATTTTTTTTCCATAAGGTTAAGCCCACTTAGCTTGCAACCCAATTTGCAAAACCTTCAGCAAGTGTTGTTCCTTATGGAACATTCATTATAGAGCCCCTTTAGCTCATCAATTGATAAGTAGGAGGTATTTTCTACAATGTGTCAAATTGTGATATTGCTATTAGGATTCAATTGTGTAGTTTTCGAGTATAAAAGAGAATAAGAAGGGAAGATCAGGGTAATCAATTTGCGGACTTATTTTTATTATTGAATTACCTAGTGTGGGATTGGTCTATATGAGAATTTTTTTATAATATGGGAGTATACGTTTCAAGCATATAATCCGAAAAGGACTCAAAGTTAGATGCATGAGTACAAAGTATCGATCAGGAAAGGCATCCCAATTCTCAAGGCCTATATATCAATGATAGGAAAATTTATATTCAAAGCTAGCACATGATTTTAATTGATTAATTAGAAATAACTATTATATTTATTTATCAAATTTCCATTATCAAATTAATATTTGAATTATATTTCATATTCATAATTTGGGGACTCCGTTATCTATCTTAATAATATTGGATGACAACCTTTGTCAATCCAATAAGAAATAAATAAAAAATCTATTGATCCAGAGCTCGAGTCATTACAGTGGTATTAGAGCGAATGAACCTACTAGCCTTTGGGTATTGCAACAAATTGACTTTCCATTAAAAGCATGGCAACCGATGATAGTGGTTGGCATTGCTCAAGAAGGATGAACATCTTAAAGAAATTTACGGAAATCGGGACAAGTAACCTTCTTGTGGACTTATGGTTGCAATATTTGATCTACAACATGTTCCACCATTTCTTGAGTAGGATCAAGAACACACATAATGAAGGTGTGTTTGCAGCCATGAAAGATTATGGTTCAAACTATCCAGAAGAGTGATGTTTTATCTCGACCACCCATATCTATACCATGGTTTGTTTGGAAACAAGGATGGGTTCTCTCTTCATCGACATATACATTATTCCTTGATGTGTTCACACTAGTGTTACAAGACTTGGACTCGCCTCAGACTTGACAAGCCAATTTTTGACTTGGACATGGGCTTAGAGCCCAGACTCGACAAATAGAAAAACCTAAGAAATTCAAAGATTTTTAAGGATTTAAAACTTGTTTCATGCACCCTTTAATAAATAAACCTTAAAGACACAATAGCATCATCAAATAGAAATTACTATGATCCCATACACAAACATACATCAATCACATAAGTATAAGCATCGATAAAAGATATTTGTATTAACATAGAAATTACCTTGAATACACGTAACTCATAACTATTGAACCATCAATTTAGAATGAAAATGTGGATAGGCATCGATAAAATATATTTGTATTAACCAAATAGCCATATAGGAATACATCAATATATGTAGATATAAGTATGAAATATACGTACAAAATAGCCATATAGGCTTACGAGAATGCCATATAGGCATACAATATCAAATATGTCCAATAAAAAATATGTACACAACTACCATGTAGGTATACAACAAAGGACTTTGGAATCAAAAGTCACTACTCTCCATGCCCTGGAAATAAAATCTTTCCCTTTCCTTTTCGCTTGGATGGCGATAGGTCTGTCACTCATTTTTGCTGCGCTCGTGGAGTGCTCGTGCTACTCCTCCTAGGGTTTAGTTCATGGTGAAGTTTTAACTGTTACAATAAGAAGTAAAGACATGAATATATAGAAATTACATTATAAAAAATGATATATTTGACAAAATATTCACTTACAACCATCTCACAATCTCTCTCCATGAGGGAAATATTCTCACGCCCATGCTCAGGCGTGCTCAAGCCCTGTATAAACCATACAAATAGAAATTAAACTACTTGAATCAATAATGGTTTGATTTTTCACTAACTAACATCTATAACAACAAATGTAAATGTAAATTTACTAATTTTCCTCATACCTCTTATGTCAGAGCTATTGAGGATTGTATAGTAGATGTCACACCAATATCCATTGCCCTCATTACATTTGGAGGTGTATCGTCTCACAACAACTGAAAATAAAACAAAAAAATATTCAATGCAATCAACGATGTGCATATAAACTACACAAATCTATTAAGTACTTGATTCATTAGTTAAGCTCTTTATTCTATTACCTGCGTGAAGGTTTGAGTAAATCCACTGCCACTGGGAAGTGTTCCATCAAAACCTCCAATATTAGTCTGTTCAACATCCAAAATCACATATTAAATTACCATTCGTAAAACAATGCTATTAACATGCAATAAATTTATAATTATTTACTAGTTACATACTATAGAGATAGGTGTACTGCAAAAATAGGTTGGTGGGGGGGGGGGGCGGTGTATCCAGTCTCAACACTGTGACCCTACAATTTTATTAAAATCATAAAACATTTTTAGGTTAATCTTGCCTTTCAAAATCAAAATTTAATAAATTAAATTCAATGAACACATGCACTAAATTTTACATGACTATCAATGCTATATGCCTCACGCAAAATGTCAGCTGCCCTCTCCATCTCCGTAGCTGCAGACAAATCCTGCATACTAGTCTCCTGAGTGTTAGTGGGGTCATATGAACAAGTAGCTCCAGAAGATTGACACACATGTGTTCGAAGGCTACCACTTGAAGAATCCCTTGGATGGTACTGTAGAATAAGGCTAGTATGATGGATGATACTTTGGGTCAAAGTGCTGATTGCCTACAATGTCTCTACGTCAGCACTTTCGTTCATGATAGAAGGCATAACAACGTGCTCACGAGGTGGCCTAGCGAGAGCTCGTCTACCTTGCCGGTAGGATCCGGCTGTGCACCAGGTCTATCCTGAGATGACCCCCCACCTCTCCCCTGGAAATACCTCATATCAAAATAATTTGGGATTTTGTTCAATATGAACTCACTGTATAGTTTCCTAAGGAAATATTGCGGGACCTCACAATTTTTGCACGATGGGTAATCGAAGACCATGTACCACCTATCATAAAAATGGTCCCTAATCTGTTGGTGGTGGCACCAATGGATAGGAAACCTCTTTGCATTGAGGGTAAGATTTTGATTTGTGCGTGGGTTGGTGAATAATGAGCACAAATCACCTTTTGTAATTTTTAAATCCTTCACATCCTTGTATGATAGTTTATTTGCATAATAATCCCTAGCCGCCTGCCTCCTATCTTTCCATCTCGTTATTTGTTTGCTAATTGAATGTACATTTTTTAACATATCTTTTAATGAATTTGCAAGGGTAATTATTTTTGCGGTGGAACCATTTGGATCACTCAACCTACTGATCAAATCCTCAATTCTCTTTTTATTGTTCTCAATTTCACTCATTAAATTTTGTTGAGTGCCAAGACGGGGTTGAGTCATTGGTGGAGGAGGTTGATTTTGATCTTGAGGATTTGGTTGGTCTTCCTATTGAGTATTTTGAGGGTTTGCAAGTTGATTTGCATCTCCTAAAAATTCAAACAATTAGATATAAAATTCGACCTGAAACTAACAAATTCAACCTAAAACTAACTAATTCAAAACAAAAACCATAGAATCCTTACCTCTCACAGCTCCTCATCGTTGTGGCGCCATTGATGCGAAGAAATAGGGATTGTTGGTGAAGAAATTTGTTGAAATTCTCCTCCTAGAACGTGAGCGCGAAATTGTGCTGGTTTTGGCCGCGACTGCAAAAAAAATAGTCGGAATCCTAATGAGATTTGCATTTCTTTTTTTGCTTTTAATAATCAATAACGCGAGCGTGTTATAACACGCTCACATTATTGGTTTGTAGTTGCTGAGCCTCAGGCTCGGCATAACGATCCATAACACGCTCACGTTATGGTTTTCCAAATATTTTTTAAGGGGATGT
Organism: Sequoiadendron giganteum; assembly: GCA_007115665.2. NCBI lineage: Eukaryota > Viridiplantae > Streptophyta > Pinopsida > Cupressales > Cupressaceae > Sequoiadendron > Sequoiadendron giganteum. The sequence goes on along the minus strand of CM021101.1, from coordinate 680,267,298 downwards.
CCACATAATTGCTACCCATTTCCATGCACTCGCCCTAATGTTTGTCTTCAATCACATGTTAAGTATCTAATTATAAGAGAAGCTATAGAAGCCCAAAACCAAGGCAAACACAAGCGTTTGGTACCTTGTGAGGAAGAGTCTAGGTTTCCTCCTGGCAAAGAGAATTTATTCCTTGCTATAATAGTGTGTGCTCTCACCGAAAACTCCTCTCCCACTCTTGGAAAACTGGACACTTCAACTACAACTACCCCTAATGCGTCAACCCTCAAACCCATGATAATTACCTCATTGTTTTATAATGTGTTGGAAATTTTTTGGGTCACTACTTTGTTAAATTCTGCAAGACTCAAGAAATAATCTGGCCAGTCAGTTTATTGGAAGATAGGCAAGCATTTCCTGTCTTCATGTAGCAAGCTATGTGTTGCTGGTTCCCTTCATATAATATCATCCCCTATTGTAATGCTTCAATAATGCGTAATCACTTCACAATTTTTGCTTAGTTATATTCTTGCTCTGTCATCCCAATTATATTGCTTCTACTATGCTTGTATGTTGCATCACTCAAATGCACTTCTTAATTTTGCTGCTTAGCTCTTCTTTCTCTCCTCTGAATTCTCTGTCTCTTGATAATGGTGGAAAATGAAATGGAAAAAAGTTTTTCAAATAAAAAAAGTAAGGAATAATCTTGAATACCCTCCCCCCAACTAAATTTTCTAAGTGTCCTCACTTAGTGTGTACAGATTGGGTGGAGTCATAAAATAGAATTAGTGGAAAATTAAACATGATATTTATGAATGAATGAAAAAATATGCATAAAAATAGTAATATTCAATGATAATTATGATAGTTAATGTGGAGTGTACCTATAGGAATTGTTTGAATGCAACTCATGTGAAGTAGCTAAATGTTGCCTGCAACTTGATTTGAAATGACATGTCATGATTGCTATGAACTTCGTGTAGTGATGGTGTGAAATTGAAGGCAGTATATATGTGACACATGGAAAATATATTGGAATGATGGATGAAAAAGGTTACAAAAAGTATGCTATGGGTGAGGTGAAAGTTATGGTATGATACAATGGAATTGAAAAAGGTGGTAATGATGGATACATGCTAATGAAATAAGTAAGCTACATGCAATGAAGTGTAGGATGTATGGTTATGTGTGTGGATGGATATGATTGAAGTGATAGATATGAAATTAATATGGGTGTATATGGAATTACCGACAGGAAAGTGCTATGGGCTCATGTAGTAACATGTCCCTTTTGTAGTTTTGTTTCTTAGTGGCGTGATGTTGCAGAACCTTGTTGCTTCTACTACTGGTTAAAAAATGAAGACTATTGAATGTCACATATGTAGTGTGTGCATGTGAGATGTGTGATGGAATTAGACCTATGAAATGTTAGTGGGTGAGCTATGTTGCTTGTCTACTGGTATTTTTAAAGAACTTCTTATTGTTGTCAATGAATTTTGTATATGTGGCTTCAATTTATGTTTTAGTGATAAAATGAATTCATCCTTCTATAATGACTATTTGTAGAGACTCAACTTGTTGTCATTAACTAGTAATGAAAACTGTACATCATCAACGGTTTGTAACTAAACTGCTCCATTTGGAAAGAATATTTTTATCTCATATGGCCCAAGCCATCTAGTCTATAGATTACCTTTGTAATATTTTCACCTTGAATCATACAATAAATCCCAATCACATACACTAAATTCTTTAGTTTTAATAAATTGGTCATTCCAACACATCCTTTTTTTTTGGATGATTTTAGTATGGTGTATGGCTTCCATTCTTATTTCATCTAATGTATTGAGGTTATGCAACCTCTCCTTCTATTCTATTGATAAGTCCATGCCCAATTTGACTACTATCTTTAGAGTCTTGTATTCAAATTCTATTGGAAGTATTACCTTTTTACCATAAACCAATTCATATGGTGTAAAACTTGTTATCATCTAGGTTGTCTTGTAAGCACACACTGCTTCAAGTAACTTGGCTACCCAGTCCTTTCTGTGTGGAATTACACTATCTTTGTGAGGATGTTTTCAATTTCTCTATTAGTGAACTCCACTTGACCATTTTCTTGAGGGTGGTAGGGTGTAGAATTTTTATGTCTGATATCATATTCCTACACTAGTTTTGTGATAAGATCTAATATAAATAATGGTCCCTGGTCTATGACAATCTATCTAGGAACACCATATCTTGTGAATATATCTTCATAGAGAAATTTTTCCACATTCCCATCTCTTGTAAACTACAAAGCTTTAACCTACACCTATTTGGTAAGGTAATCTATACAAACCAATATGTATTATTTGTTATTTGATGTTGGGGAGATGTGACCAATAAAATCCAGTCCCCATTTATCAAATGGTGCTATTACTAGTTGTGATTGTAATGACATCTCATATGTCTTTAGTGGTATTCCCATTCTTCGCATCATAGCTCTTGGTGTAATTGACTACATATTTATGAAGTGTTGTCCAATAATATCTAGTATTAAAAATATTAAGAGCTATCCTCTTTGCTGCAAAGTGTCCCCCTTAAGGTTTATCATGGAATTCTTTGAGGATATAATATACTTCATCTTCTCATTATGTTTTCTGGCCCTATGCAGAATAAATATTGAGCTATCCATGAGTAAGGAGTTTTTTTAACTAATTGCCTCTTCTCCCTTTGTGAGAGATATGGTGGTGATTTTCTTGCTACTAAATAGTTGGCTATGTTTGCATACCAAGGTGCATGTAGAGAGAGATAAAATAGGTTCTCATATGGGATGAATCATCTATAACATATTCTTCTAATTTAGTTGACAGTATAGAGAGGAAATATACTACTACATTGTCTTTCCCTAACTTTTCCATAATAGTTATATCAAATTATTGAAGTAGTAGTAACCACCTCACAAGCATACCACCAACTATTGGTTTGTTCATTAGATACCTTATTGTTGTATGGTCAGTATGTATGAATAAGGAATACCCAGTAATGTAGTGTCTAAATTTTTTGATTGCATGAACCATTGCTAACATCTCCTTCTTAGTTATTGTATAGTTGAGTTTTACCCCACATAGATTTTTACTGATATAATAAACACATAATTAAGGTTTCTATCCTTCTATCCTAGAACTCCTATTGCAAAATCAAAAGCATCTAGTTTTGTCCTCTTAATATAGGGGTTTTAGTTAATGCTACCTTGAGAGCTTTAAAGGAATTTTGAAAAGAAAATGTCCATTCAAACGCTACATCCTTAGACAATAATATAAATAGTGGTGCTACAAGTTTACTAAAAGCTTGTATGAATCTTCCATAGTACCTAGTATGGGCACGAAAGCTTCCAAAATCCTTTAGTCTCTGGGGTACAGGTAGTGTTGATATTATCTCAATTTTGCTGGGGTCTACTTGGATTCCCTTATTGGATAAAAAATGTCCCAAAACTACTCCCTTGGTCAATGAATGGAAGGGGCAGTTGTCTTTCCTAGTTGTTGCATTCAACTCATGGTAGTCTACACACACTCTCCAGTTACCTCCTTTATTAGGTACAATCACTAGTGGAGACACCCATTGAATCTTAGATGGATAGATGAATCTTGCATCCAACAAATTTTGTAATTCTACTTTGACCATGTCATAGATTGGAGGGTTCATTCTCCTTTGGGGTTTCCTAACTAATTTATATCCTTCATTGATGTAAATCTGATGCATGCACATGTTTGGATCTATTCCCTTCATATCATGGTAATCCCATACAAATGCAACTACATGTGCTTGCAACACATTCAACAGTGAAGTTTATTGTGCAACACTCAATTGGCTATTAACATTTAATGTCTTGTTTGGCATAATCTCTAAAGCCAAGGATGGTGTTTGAACAGATGAAATGTCAAGACTTGTTATATTTGGAATACAGTGGTGTAGAAATAAGGTATATAAAATTTGTGAAATGGACTCAGATGTATTGGTTGGAATTATGTTCTGCAGGGGGTCTCTCAAACATGTTATAAAGTCATGTTGTCATGGGTCCCTACCATAATTGTTCTGCATGATGTTTGCAATCAGTTCATCTTAATCCTAGTTTTATAACAAGGGATTGCATTTAATAGTTATTAGACTTTATAATGAGTACTGGTCTTCCTCATCTAGAGTAGGCCATATAGTTTTCTCCAAATCTGCATGTGGCTAGGTAGTTGGATAGAGGACTAGTTTCTTAGTTACATTTACATTGGAAATGATCATGTTACTAGACTTGCAACCTATGAAGGAATTTTCAGTTGTCAATCAAGGTCTCGATAAGATGAGGAGATATCCTACAATATTTTTTTAGGTTGCAACACCATAAAGTCTATAAGGTACTCTCATGAGTTTAATTTTATTACCAAGTCTTCTATGATTCCCTCAGGCTTGAATGTAGACCTATCTACTAATTGTAATATAGTAGGTGTAGTTCTAAGATCCATTAGTTATAATAATTTCATGGTTTATTTGGTCATTACATTAATGGATGCCCCAAGGTCAATTAAGGTATTCTTAATGAGAGTGCCATTGATTTTGAAATCCACTAAAGGGCTCTCAAAATCTATATACTTGGGGACAATTATATTTCCCAACATAATGTCTGCAAGTTATCCTAAGGCATGTATAGTCTAAGGGTCCTTATGTTTCTTGCTTGGATTTTTAAGGCATACTTATCTCACTATTTTGGTATAAATTGGTACTTCCTTAATGGCCTGGATCAGGGGTATCTTGCTGCAAACATCCTTGAGCTGTCCCAAAAATTTAGTTTCAGCTTATGAATGATGTTTTTGGACTGTTAATCTCTCAAGGAATGGAGGATCTAGACTCATGGTTTTTGGGTTAACTTGATTTGACTTAGGTTCCCTAGGTTGTTTGTCTATGGGCTTTGCTGGGAGTTCCTCATCAGTCAACTCAGTGATGTGAGAGGATGAAGGCCTAGCTAAAATTTTCCGTGATTTGAGGTGTACATCACTCACTTCAACCCCATAGGTGGGGTATTTTATGTTGTCATTAGCATAAGATTGTTGGACAAGCTTATTAGTTGGGTAAGGTGCAAGTTGTGCTGGAAATTGAGGTTCTATTGGTGGTATTGGTGCAACTATTGTTGGGTTTAGCATTATGGTTTGTTGTTGTGGCTGCAAGGGCTGCTGTGGCTATTAATAGTTGAGATTTTGATTTTGCCACTATTGACCTCTTCGACATTGAGGTTGCCATTGATTTTGTTGGGGTGGCCAATGAGAATTATAATTAGGTCCTTGGTAATTCTATGGTGGCCACATGTTTTTTTTTTTGTTGATTCTAATTGGATTGAGGCATTAACCATTGTGAGTTTTACACATTGGTCCAAGATTGAGGGTTCTAACTAGGGAAATTTGCATTATTGACTGGAAATGACATGTTATAATTCAAGGGATCTTGGGGTATACCTTGTCTTGGTTGCTATGGTTTGAATTGAGCTATATAAAAAACTTGACCATCTTCATTTTCTAGGTTTGAAATTTTGGTTTCCCTTGCTTATCTTCAAAAATATTGGCCAACTTCTTGCACTTACAATTGATCTTATTTTGTCGACAGTGTGGGTAGTAGTCTTTGAGGGCTGCTTTTGCTTCCTCTTTCTTTTTTCGTAATATGGAGGGTATCTAGTTGTGTAGCCAAATGGCTTATGATATCCTCCTTCATGTTTGATAGAAGATTTCTTAGCTCCACCCTTGAGACTAGTGAATGATTTGCTGATAGAAGATATCTTATCTCCTTTGAACTTCTTGGTGAAAGACCTAGAGTAGTTTCTACATACTTTGAAAATATCATCAAATGGTAAATGTGAGATGTCTCATCCTCCAATGAGGTTGAGTGCATCCATGGAGTCCTCATTAACTCCCCTTCAGAATACCAATTTTAGGGATTCATCAGAGAGTCTCTTTTGATGAGATTTCTTGAGGCAGAATAGAAAAATCTCAACATAATCTTCCAAAGATTCATCTTCCTTTTGTGAAATTCTAAAGATTTCACCCCTCTTTCTATCTATTCTTATAAAATAATCTTGGTATTTCTCCAAGAATTTTGTCTTCATTGTGTTCCAATTGGGAGAAAAATCTCCTTCCAACCTCATGAACCATCTTAGAGCAACATCTTTTAGTGTTGGTGGAAACAATTTGTGTCTATGAGCATCTATTGGATAATCATAACTTCAACATAGCACATCAAAAAAAAAAGGGTGTTTGGGTCTTTTGTAACGAACCCATATATGAAAAGTAGTGTTGAAGGAGGTATGTTCTTCAAAGCAATAGCCATTTCCTAGTTGGATATAGGGAACTCAAATGTTACATGCTTTGGTGGGTCTTCTGCTATTGCATCAACCTTGATGCTTATGTGTATGTGAGAATTCTCCTCTATACCTAGTGTAGGTATTAATGTTAGGGATGGTTCTTCTTCAAGAATACCCCCACCCTATTCATTGTGTTCACCAGTATCCTCTAATGCTTTATGTGCTGAGGGGAGAAATATTACCAGAGTGTCTCACTGCCTCCGCATGAAATGGTTGTGACTTTTTAGTTCAACGGTTCCTACAAATTATTAGTAATTCATGTTGCTGTTGATAGATAAAACCCATTTACCCTAATGTTGAAAACAAAATTTCTAAACTAGGAAATCTTGAAAAGAATTGAAAATACATAGGAGAATCCTGAACTTAGCACCATCCCTGATAACAATGCCAAAAATGTAGGGCCTCTCTAATGTATGATTAACTTGGTACTACAAGTAGACACATAATTTAGAGGGTGCATTCCTAACTAAAAATTTCATCTTCTATGAGAGGCTTTATTTAATTATCAATCAGGGGCTTATAAGATTTTGATAGTGCTGAAACTATATATGCATTCATGGAGTCTAAACTTGCACTATATCAATGGAGTATAGGTGTTTACACATCTATGAAAAATTGTAAAAGTTGGAAAAGGAAATGAAACACTAATTTTCAAAATATGGGAAATAAACTTAAGCTGCTACTTATGCTACTATGAGAGGAAGAAAGCATATTGAGTGATGGTATGATCAGTTGTGTAGATTCTTGGTAGAGATGGGGGATGTAATTTGTGTGAGGAAGATTGTGATTTGTGTCTAAGCTTGGAGGGTGGGATTTATATATGAATTCCTCATTTATAATTTTCATGTTTCCAAGAGGAAGGTTAGGTGAATAAAGAGTGGGTATAGTAGTGTTAAGAAAATTGTCAATGATATCATCCTCTTGCACCGAGATATCTTCTCTAGGAGGAGAGATATTGAGAGAGGAACAAACATGAGCCTCATAATTGGTTAAAGGAAGGCTACCAAAGGAACAAAAGGAAACATCAACCAAGGATTTTAGAGAAGAAAATAATTTTCCAAAACAATTAGATATTTTGAAAGGAAAGTTTTTTAAAAGTTTTAATTTTTTTTTGCATTATAATACAATTCAAACATATAACTATTTGCAAGAGACAATATAAATTATATCCAACAAGATGCTTAATATTGGATGATCAAATAAATGGAATGTTTTTTAAAATTTCTAGGAAAAAATGATAAAATATAACAATTACATAACATATTAGAAGAGATATAGAGCACATCCAGATAAAAGCTACATAGATGAAACTATCAATGAAATCTATAAAAAATAAACATAAACATGAAAAATATGGATAGATGAAGTAGTGTGTGTAGATATCACACTGTGAAGGCTCAAATTTTGGAATCTAAAAAAACTCAGAAAATGAAAGATGCCCTAAATTGTTTAGGAGAAGTACATACACGCATGAATTTAGTGTTTTAAAGCATTTAAAGGAGAAAAATAAGCTCAATGCACTTGACAAATGAATATTCCCAAAAGGAAAAATATGATAACAAATTGAATCTATTGTAGAAAAGATGATGTTTAAGTATATGCTTTATGAAAAGAACTATGAATTGAAATGATTTTACTTTTTCAATTTTTAAAATAACCTAATACTCGATCATATTATAGAATAATAGTTGTGTAAATCATAAAATTGCAGATGTAGGAGACTTTAGGTTTAGAAAATATGGGATGGTGAAATGGGATCTAAGGCCACTAGTTAACCTAAATCACTCATTCTACCATCAAGAATTGGGGGACAAAAAAGTAACCATAAGAGACTATTTTCTATTGTCCTAAAGGAAGAGCCAAAATAGTTGGTTAGGGTTTTGGTCCCCTTTTTGGTTTGATGATGGGATGCGATGATTTATTAGAAGATGTATGAAGCTATTTGAATTAACACTAAAGTGACAAACTATTATAGAATCTAGAAAATGCATAGAAAAAAAACATAAATAGAAAGCAAGACTAAGAAGAGAAGACAAATTGGCTAGATAAGGGAAAGGGTCCCCTAGTCCAAAAATGGTGATTTTTAGTGTTTCTAAACTTGTATTGGTGCATCATAGTACTTAGGTCTTTTCCTATCGAGATTAGATTCTGAAGTTTGAAAATTTATGAATAATCAACTTGCCCCAATTTGATGAGAGGAGGTTCTTGAATGTTTGTCTTAGGGTTTTAAAGCATTGAGATATCTAATACACTTAAATCCACTTTAGGATTGTAACCTACAATAAGGATAATGGAAGAAGGATTGTGCCATATAGGGGCTTGTCTTACTCAAACCATGTTTTGGTTTTTTCACCTCCATAAATGACTATGGTGACAATGATATAAATCATGTGATCTATGGAGAGCAAAGGAAAATGGATAAAAGTGAATGATAAATGACATTTTTGTAGCTTGCCACCTAGATCTACATCTGTTGTTGGACCAAATTCATGTTTCTCATCACAAACAAGGATAAATGAGAGGATGCTTGGAGATCCTCCAAGTGTTAGTGCTCATAACAAATAAACATAAACATGAAAAATATTACAATGCATAAACATGAATTTGCTGATGTGTTGAAAACATGAAATTGGTTGAGAGAGTGCTATAGATATTTTTCTTATTTTTCTTCTTGAAATTTCCTTTAGGATTCTAGAATGATATTAAAAATCAGTAGATTTTTAGATGTTCAAATATAGGGAAAGACTTATATTTATATGAGTTTCAACATATTTCACATTAACCCTTTTGATAGGTTGATAAACGATTTTGGATTTATAAACATATTAAGGACAACATAAAACATAAGATTTAGAGCCTGATTAGGGGGGATATGGGTGAGGGCATCCTAGTCTAGCCCTATTTTACTTTTTAGATGTTCGTTAAATAAATATTTAATTTAGTTTCTCATATTTATTTAAATTGATAAAAAATGACAATAAAATAAATAAATAATTAATAAGCATAATTAGGCACATCCACTTAGGAGGGAACCAAACGTAGTGTGAAATTTTCAAGGGCGATAATTTATGACGCTATACTTTATTTGAAAAGAGTTCTAAAAAAAGTATAATTAATCTCCAAAAACTATTAATTTAACTCTAAACTATGCCTAGGGGTCTCATATTGAATTGTCTCTCTATCCTAACATATTAAAACATGAATTTAGGAGAAAATGACATGTTATAGATATGTTAGACCTCTTTGGATGCACAAATGAGTTTGCTCCTTCTTCTACTCCTAGAAAGTTGCTTTATAATGACAATTGTTAAAAATTCCTTGATCCTTTGACCTCTTCCAGCTCATGTCACTCCCAAATTCTTGGGGATGAGGATGTCTGGTATAAAAACCTCCTATATATTTTCAAATACTTCTATAATCTCTCAAAATACCCTCCAAGTCACTCAAACTACCCCTAGATTCTAGTAGTTGCTCCTAAATGCTTGGAAAAAAGTTATGATTGATCGTTCAACTCCCAATAGCTACAACCTCCCTCAAACTTGTTTATAGGTCATGTGAAAAGAGGTTTGAAGTGGATAAAAATAATAGGGGGCATAGGAGATATTTTAAGGCTTTTTTGACATATGTCATTACTATTAAGACCTCCTTTATCCCTAATATTCCTATTATTTTTTCATCATTCTTACTTTGTCAATCATCTTATTTTTATTAGGCCTACTTGAACATTGGAAATATGCTTGTTGTAATTGATGTCTCAGAGATGGATATGTTTACAAATATTTTCAATATTTTCATTGATGTCAAGAAGAATTTTGTTGCTCTGGTTTGCTCTGATCTGCTAGTAGTATTGTTGTCTTGGACATGGATGTTGTCTACTCCAAACAGTTATGGTGGAGTTGGACTGTATTAGACATGGATTGCATGATATATTCTATGGTTTTGGCCTTGATTCCTTTAAACCCTAAGGTTTAGTTTGGTTGAACACTTTATGTTTTAATTTGATGTTGATTGACCTTTGTCTGTTGTTGGTTGCTTAAGTTATGTCTTAAGCTCTTCAAAATCATTGGTTTATTATCCCCGCTTATCATTTGTCCCAATCTGAAATATTATTTCAAGTTTAATGTTAAAATTTTGGGATACAAAGCTACATGGTAGGGACAATTGTCAGGACCTTGTCAGGACTGTAGAAGTGCAGAAAGGTGACATACATAAAGGTCCATCCTAGAAGGAAAGAGAGTTTTATGTACATTACAGGTGTCGAAAGTTTTCTTATCTATAAAGGTAAAGGTGGGTTCTATTTTTGTATGTGCAAAACTGTGAGATGTTGAGACGTGTCCAAGATGACATCTATGCCAATTAATTTCAATGATAGATCAAAAACTACCACACGTTTGCTGAGAGGAGAGAGAAGGTCTAGTGGAACTATGGGATGTCAACACATGTCTAGAAATATTGATAGCTACTGTGTATCCATAGAGAAGAGATAAAAGGTTTTACATAGAATTGTGAGATGTTGACATGTGCCTAGGATATTGAAGATTTTTCAACATAAAAAATTCCTACATTTCTAATGGTCGAATAATATTCAAAGGGTATTTGTGTTCAATCAAATATGGTAATTGAATGTCCAAATTTCATTTGATCTTGAAAAAAATGTAAATCGATTCTCCAAATTATAATTTTCTCTATGACTAGTTCTTGTTTCCAAAATTCAAATTTATCAGGCCAACATGGTAGCAATAATGGAGGAGTTTCTCTAGCTAAATTTTTCACTTCCAATGGTATTAAGAATTGGTTCAGGTTGAAATATCAATATTTTCTATAATCTTATATTAATATTTAAAATAGAGGTTTCAAATTTTTGAATGGGTGTTCACTAGCATAGAACTGTGACTGCATATATGTCTATAAAATGTTCGAGAAGTTCATTACTTATCTTTTAGAGAAGAGTTGAATTATGTAGAGAAGAGTTGAATTATGTGGAGAAGAGAAGATTATGAATATGAAGTAATAAAAATGACAAAGTAGAATTATGCATATTCTTTCTAAGATTACCAATGACACTAGCTTGTTTGTCATTTATTTTGTAAACATACTAGTGCATTTTGAGGTTGGTGCCTCTTGTCTTCATGTCAGGTTGGTGAATTATTTTTTGGGTTGGTTCTTAGATTGGGGGATTGGCTTCTCCTGTAGGTTGGTTCCTATAATTTGGTTTGGGGATTGGTGTCTCCAGTGGGTTGGTACCTAGAAAAAAATTGTAAGGTTTGATTATTCTTGTGAGGTTGGATTTGGATAGTAGATCCAATCAAATTTTCTCATCATGGTTTTTACCTCTAGGGTTTCCATGTAAATCTTGTGTTATCTTGTGTGATTGTGTTTATTTCAAGTAAATTATTACTTCTAATGTTCCTATTGATACTTTGATGATAATTGGTATATCGATTAAAGATGAAATTTATTAATATATTGATTCACCCCCCTCTCAGTATATTTGTGTGTTCAATAATTGGTATCAGAGCCAAGTTTCTTGATGCAACTTAAAAATTGGAGGTAGATATTAGATTTGAACACATGATAGGCCAAGATGTATTCCACTCAAACAAGGCACCGCAATTTGATAGAAAGTTATTCTTTTTGAAGTATAAGAATGGAAGGATACTTGACATCATCAAGGTTTAATGTTTGGAAATATATTGTAGATGGTTATATTTCTCTTGCAACTCCTCCATCATATCAAGTTGATAAGAAGGTACATGAGTATAATGCTAAAGATAAGAATGTTATTTTATGTGGACTATTTTTTTTGAATTTGTCAAAGTAATGCACTGCAAGTCTAATAAGGATATTTGGAAAAAAAATTCATAACATTTATGAAGGTGATGTTAAGAACAAACAAGTCAAGCTACAAAATCATAAAAGAAAGTTTTAAATTTTGAAGATGAAAGAATAAGAAATTATTATTGACTATATACTCCAAGTGGATGAAACTGTAAACGCTATTAGAGGACTTGGTGAAGAAATGAAAGAATCAATGATTGTGAAGAAGGTACTAAGATCTCTTTCCCAAAGGTATGAGTCAAAATTTTCTACTAATGAAGAAGTTAGATATTTGAATAAATTTATAATGGATGAAATCTATGTGTCTCTCACTACTTATGAAATGAGCAATGTAAGAATGAAGACATGAAATAAATAAGCTACCTTTAAGGCATCTAATAAAGAGAGAAATGAAGAATCTGATCCAAGAAATGAGTCTAAATTTGAGGAAGCTAACTTCGTGAGGAAGTTGAAGAAAGGTTATAGCAATTATAAATGTAAGTTACCTTTCAAATGCTTCAATTGTGATAAATTAGGTCACTATGCTTCTAAGTGTCTTTTAGGATAAAATTAAAGTAGCGATCAATACAAAAGAAGAACTTTCACAAGAATATAAAGAGACTCTATTCAAAAGAGGACAAAAAATCATCTAAGGAACATGATTAGTATACTTATAAATAAGAATGGGAAGAAGCTCTATTCATGGAAATGGAGTTTTTGGGAGATGAAGACCACCTTGTAGAAGATGGTGGAGATATGCTAGACCCTAATCAAGAAGATTGTGAAGTAGATCTAGAGGGAGAACTCATATCTGCATTGAGTGATTTGAAAACAAAAATGAAAGAAAATCTAAAACTAAATTTGAAGCTTGGAGAATATGAAAAGATGGTTATTGATCTGAAAGTTCAAGTAGAAGAGGCAAAGAGAATTAAAGAAGTTATAAGAGAATAGGTGAAAGAAAAGGGATATCTCTATTAGAAACTTGAAGTTGAAGTTGTATTCTTAAGAAAGGAATTTGAGAAAGCCTATTCTCAATTGAACAAAAGTTTGATTTTTTTGAAAATCCAAAAGAAGTGCGATGAGATGATTAGCAGTCAAATGAAATCCTTTGATAAGTTCGATTTGAGATATAATGATGAAATAAACTCAAAAACTACTACACCTCCTAAGAAGACAAATATGGAGAAATTTGAATAAGGTACAAAAGCTACTAAGAATGCTAAAGATAAGAAGAAGGAAAATGGATTTACCAAAGTCAAAAATCAAAAAATAAGATTTAAAGGTACAAATCTTGCTAGGAAATCATTCACAACTAGGTTCAATTACTCTTTCTTTGGTTACTGTTTCTTTTGTAATCAATATGGTCATAAGGCCGATGAATGTAGAGTCAATACAAGAAGAAATAATTTTGTGAGAAATAATCTATTTGCACCATTAGTTGATTTCAGTGTCATATGTTATAAGTGTAACAATTTTGGGCACAAGGATTTTTTTTTATAGAAGTGGCTTTCTAAAGCCTCTTAGATAGGAGAGGAAAGTTGATGTGAATTTTTTTTTCCAATTAGAAGGAAGAACCTAAGAAGGAATGTTCAAATGAAGAAATAAAATCAGAAGACTAAAAAATAAATGATTGTTCAAACTGCATTTCATGCTCAAGAAAATCCATGTGTTATTGGCAGTGAATGTTGCAGTCACATGACTGGAGATAAAATTAAATTCATTGGCTTGACAAATTAGAATAATGGATCAATAATTTTTTTGATAATACTACTACAATGATCTATGGAAAAGGAACTCTAAGCATTGATGGAAGAACTAGGAAAAATAATGTTCTATATATTAAAAGACTAAAGCATAATATTTTGAGTGTGAGTCAGATGTGTGATAAAGGTTGTAATATCAAATTCCACTCTCAAGGATGTGAAATCATGAAGGATAAAAATATTGTTGTAGAAGCAAGTTGAATTGAAGGTAATTTGTATAGCCTCACTGAATTCAAAGGAAAAAAAAATCTTTTGGGATAGTTAGATGAGAGTTGGCTATGGCATAAAATAATGAGTTACATTAATTTTGATAATCTTGTGAGAATTAGTTCCAAGGATGCTATGAGATAAATTAAAAAAAATGCTAAGCTTGCAAGCACCTTCTACAAGGAATATCAAAAAGGAAATCAGACAAGAGTAAGATTCAAGACAAAGGAGAATTTTACTATGAAGCCCTTGGAGTTGGTTCATACAGACCTATGTGGACCAAAAAATAAAAAATTCCTGGAAGGTGACATGTACTTTATGTTATTGATTTTTATAGAATGACTTCAATTACTTTCTTAAAATAAAAATTTAAAGCCTTTGAAAGATTTAATATTTTCAAGGCTATGGTTGTGAAACATAGAAAAATAGTTTTGGGGGGAATGGGTAAATGCACATATCTTTCTTATTTCATTAGGAAAAAGAGATCCCCAAAGGGTAAGATTAACTTTCAACCCTTACGTGAGTCAGCCTTAATGCAAATTTTGTTGTTTTCTTTATGCAAAGATGGGGTAAAATATTCCTGAACAACACTTTGGGGAGAAAAATTAAAATAGTAAATGAACTCAAATATGCAATGTGAAACTTGAATCATCAATTTAAAGCATAAAACAATTAGAATCAACAAAATTACAGCAGATTTGGGGAGGTTAAGACACCATGCACCTATCGCCAAAAGCTTCTACTAAGTGTCCTTTTGGGACAGATTCTCCCTAGGGCAAATGGGTTCTGCTATAGGGATAAAAAATGCATTTTTAAATTCCTCTACTCCTGAGTCTGCACTCTCGATTCCTCTAGATCTCATAGTCGGAAAGTTGAATATAAATTTTGCAAGTGAGTTTTCGTGGCTTGAAAAATTTGATGACAACTTTGACAACTTTGAAATATTACACTTTTGATCAATCTTCAATCCTTCTTCACCTAAAATTTTTCAAACACAAAGAGAGGGAAAAATTGTTTATTTTTGGTGAATGGGGGTTTGCCTTGGTCAAACCCCATTTTGGTAATTAAACCTTGAAATGAAATGAAACAAGAATGGAAGGAATAATGAATGAACAATGCTATGTTGCAATTCACCAAACCATTGAATGGAGATCCTTAGAGGACTGAAGTCTAACACATATCTCCAAGGTCCTGATATTACATGAAATGGCTTGATTGGATGTTGATCTTGATGCTTGAATTTTGAATTGAATGCTTGAAACCTACATTACAATGTTAGCTCCAAAAACATGCATAGATGCAAATAACTTTAACATGATGATTGAGATCTTGAATTCTAATGTAGAAGAATGATAAATATGATCTTGAACACCTTTGAAAATAATCTTTACTCTTGTGAATGCTTTCATAAAAATTCTAGATCTTGAATTGATAAAAGACCTTGTATTTATAGGTAATTTTCTAATTTCCTGATAATTAAAATTCAAAATATGACAATTGCAATTTGAATAAATGAATCATAAAAATTCCACCCAAAACATATTAAAAATTAAGATCCTAAAATTAAGGAAGACCCATTCCCCCTTGGGTGAATGGTTCCTATGACCTAAATCTAGGACACTCAACTTCCAAGGCAATTTTAATTAATGTTTTCATTTGTTTAATATAAGTTTCCATTTTTGAAAATAAGATTAATTAGGATTTTAAATGTATAATTGGGCCAATTAGAGGCTTATTTAAGTCCAATTAAATTAAGGGACCCAAACATAGAGTGAAAATGTGAAGGAGTTCATTTTTTGACACTACATTTAGCCCCCACTTTAGTGAAAGGATGAGCCCTATGCTCAAACTCACACTAAAGTAGACAAATAAGTGACAAGAGGGGTCCAAGTGTACAAATGTTAGTGATATAAGATGAAAAATATCAAGGAGGTTGTGCAAGCCCTTAGGATCAAGATCCCATGGCAAACTAGCATAAGCACAAAGGAACACACATATACGTATGATATACATCAACAAGACAAGATACACAAGCATACAATGCCAAAATTAATGCAAAGAGAAAAGAGAAAGGGGTGGATCAAGCCTCGACTATTTTTCCAATAGGTATGGATCAAGCCTTATCTTTTTATCCAAAAAATGTTCACAAGTGGAAACTTGTTGTTCACTATGCAAATAAAATATACTCACATGGGCTAGTGAAATCCACTGTCCACTAGGTGTGCCCCAAAAGGTGGATGATGAGAAAGTTATGCTAGGTCTATAGGCTCCCATGTATCAACCATAATAAAGTTATGCCTCTTGATAACTTTGATAAGGTGCCACAAAAATGGTCACAAGGCTAGCAAGCTATGTTATGCTAGACACTCATGAAAAACAAGGATCCACTGGAAAATAAGTTGTGTTATGCTTGGTGGCCATTTTAAATACAATAGGATAGGATAGTCAAAAGGGTTTTTCTTAGATCATGAAAGGTATCACTTCAAGGAACATCATGCTTTGATGTCATCAAAAGAGGACTAGTTGAGGATAAAAGATTTGTATCATAGGGAATGCAAGATGTAGCATTACCACTAAGAGGAATGCCATATTCTAAGAAAGGTCACACTCTTTAAGGACATAAAAACTCAATGTAACCACCATGAAGACACATCACGTGAAGTAAGAATACCACACTCTAAAGCAAACAATGAGGCGGGGGCACGTATGCCCATAATTTAAAGATATTGCTAAACATTATATCGTGAGTAGTTAGTAGAATACAATAAATGCTAATACATGAGAGCTTTATTTAGAAAGAACTATGTAAAACACAGGTTTCCAAGGTAGATCTACATCATGAAAGGAGGGTTTCCCCCCATATGCAATCCTAAGATAACACATAAGGGATCCATGGATTTGAGGTCATCGTATGTATTTGCTATAGTGATATATATGAGCTCTGAATTATCATCATTCCCCAAATAACTCATGGAACAATGAGCACAAAGGAAGAATGAAACATACAAAGTGAAAAAAATTAAAATATTTTAGGTAAACATGGAAGAGACTTGAATGCCTCAATGCCTTATGTCATCCTCAAAATGAAAACATAAGACAAGCGAAAAGAAAAAGGTTACAATAGATAGAATAATGAAGATACAAGTAGAAGAATGTCATGAGAGATTCGCTTCTTTTGTATCCTTATACCAATAGAGTGACAAGGTTTATCCAAAGTAGGCTCACAAACATATAGACACACCAAAAAACACTATACAATGGATCACATTACACACATGCAATAAAAAAGAAAATGAAAAGAACATAAATAAAAAACTAGTATGGGATATGTGAGTCAACCTATAACAGGTCATCCACATCCCAATCTTGTTCATCATATGAAAAATTTGGACAACTAGCCAAAGGGACAACAACAAGTGTTGTACTAGGAGCATCACCAAGTTCAACATGTGGTGAGTCACTCTTTATAGGGGGATCATCATGGTTGTTATCATATAAGATCATGGAAGAGGAAAACAATAAATTCAACTCATTATGCACTTCCTCATCAATCTTAGCAATCTTATCATCATTATCATCATCCAAGTTAATCATAATAGGAGGCTTAATGACAATGTCCATAGAAGTTTCATGTGTTTTTTGTTGTGGTGAAGGTGTAGGATCATCATGCTTTGTTTCAATTGGTGTTTGATCTTAATTTTCTATTTTATTCTCTTCTTTTAACTTATGAGCAATAGCATGATGTCTATGCCCACACTCTTTAGCATTTTTGTTTCTTCTTGTGTGATTGTGCAGGAGCAAGTTTTTCAGCCATATATTTCTTTTCATTCCATAAGGGAGGAACGAAATGAACCATGGAAGTTTTCTCAACCACTTTCTCTTAATCTTTATAAACTTTTTTGATCTTAGGAGGCACAATGGGACTTATATGGTTATCTCGTGGTCTTTTATAGGAAATTAGTGAAGGATTTGCCATGGGCTGGTCTTGGTTACTTGGAAGGGATTTGGGTTCAATCATGGTTTCATCAATGATAGGAGGCTCAATCATGGGTTGAGGCATGTTACTAAGTGTAGCATAAAAAAAAGAAATCCTTTTTCATACTTAATTTGGGAATAATATATAGAATTAACCTAATAATTCCTTGATTTAGTGTTGCAATGTGTTGTCCACATTCACATTGAATCTAGGGCCCTTTTGTAACAAAATAGACTTAAATTGTACCTTATTTGGGGTGTTGTAAAGTGTTGTATTATAATTTCACACTTATCTAGGGTTTCATTAATTAATTGTGGTTAATTGAGATTAATTGGCGCTTTAATTCAAATTGAAGCCCTCTTAATTAAATATTTATCCGAACAACCAATAATGATATTGCATGATATTTAATTTGGAAAATTTGAGGTCCTAGAAAATGGTGCTAGGACACATTTGCCTTAAGTGGCGAATGGGTCCTCTCCACATAAGACATCCCTTTCTTGGCATTTTTGAAATGGGTTTTTGATGTCATTTCATCCCCTCGAAGCATGGTCTTAGAAAGTAGTGCTAGGACCCATTCACCTTTAGTGGGGAATGGGTCCTCCTCACATAGGACACCCCTTTTTGAATTTAATTATGGCAGGATTTTAATGATTTTCAATCCTAGATCTAATGTCAGCTTGAATTATTTGAATTTTGGGGTTAATTCTTAGATTTAGTATAAATATAAGGTTAATTGACATAGTTTTATCTAACAAGCAATCCTAAGACTTATAAGAAATCAAGAGAACTTATAAAAGAGTTTACAAGAGTGTTCCAAAGGTATTCAAAGGAAAATTATTGAAGTTTTATTGCAACAATTCAAGGTCATATCATCATGTCAAAGGTATAGTACATTCAAGCATGTTGTTGAGCTAAGATTGTTTATGTAGCATTGAAGATAATTTGAAATCATTGGTTCATATATAATTTGAGATCAAGATATACATTCTTCATGGCCATTTCATGTTAGTTTGTAGAATTACATTCCAAGACAACTTCCAAGATATCAACATTCCATTTGTTTCATGTTCATGCTTCAATTTCATTATTTCATCATTTAGTTTAATTACCTAAAAGGGGTTTGAATTAGGCAAACCCATATTCACTAACAATAAATATGTTTTTCTCCCCTTGAATGTGTGTTTACAAATTTATAGGCTGAAGATCAAGTGGAGAACAAGTTTGAAGCAAAATTGTCAAAGTTGTCAAGTTGCAAAAGTTGTCACCTACATGGCAAGAAAATAAAAATGAAGGTACAAAACTAGTTTCAGGATTTTAGGAGCTGATCACCAAGGATTTGAGAGTGTAGAAATCAAGGAACAAAACCTAGATCTTAGTTTCAGAAACCATAACAGGGACCCATTTGCCAACAAAGGAGAATGAGTCTTTTGTAACTTAAAAATAGCCTTCTTGTAGCAAGGTACATATCATTCTAGCCTCTCAAAACTTCCCTCATAGTTGCTATAATATTTAGGATTGATTTTTTATTATTATTTGCATCATATCTTGCACATAATTTCATGTTTATAGTGAGAATTAGTGGTCCATCATTTTGATCAATTCATCTTGATAACTAGACTATTTCTCTTAAACATTTTTGGTGAACCCGACCTATTGAACATTGTAATTTTTTTCTCTTGGAGTTTTCTTCTCATCCTAGATTATATCTTTCAGTCATTTTCATTGAATTAGATCTCATTTAGGTTTTCTTACTTTGAATTCAAACTTGCATCTCATTTAGGTTTTAGAATTGCATTGTTTTGCATTCCTTAAATCTAAAAATATAAAAACAAACCAGTCATTTTGCATACCATTTAGATTTCATAAATTTTCATTTTAAAATCAAAACAACATTGCATTTCAAATTAGGTCTTTGCATTCATCATTTTATTACATTTTCACATTACATTTCCAAAAAATATGAAATTGAAAGTTATTATTTGAGACCTGGAACTGAAAGACATTGCAAAAAACTTAAAAATCTTTCAAAAATAGTTAAAAACCCTAATCAAGGACACATTCGCCTTTACTAGTGAATAAGTCCTTGATAACGCTTGAGCTAAACTTTCTGGCATCTAAAAAGCATCGAAAAACACTTAGAAATTAGTCAAAATATTTAAAAAATCCTTATCCAAGACCCATTCATCCTTATTGGTGAATGAGTCCCTGATAGGTCTCGATCTGCATTTTCTGGGATTTGAATTCTCTGTTTTGGGCTCTTTTTTGTTGCTGTTACTTTCCTATTTCAGTTTTTTGATTTGCTATTTCATAAAATTTAGTGAATCTAGCTTAATTTTCTTTATTTAATGCATTTTCAAAATTCAAAATTACATTTACAACATTTCATTTTAGTTTATTGTATTGTTCATTATTTAAAATCTAAAGATTGTATTTCATTCTAGGTCATTGCATTGCCTCATTCCATTTTGGGTTTGCACACTAGGTTTGTAAAACTTGTATGAGCTTTAAAACTTGGTGTCTTATTAGTAATACTATTGTAATACGTAGTTTGAGGCTCATGTCATCTTGTGATATCTCATTCATCGTGGATCTTAGGTTTTCTAGCTCTTTTTCTAATAATGTTAATAATCAACTCTCTATGGCTCATAGTTTGCATGCTTCATTTCCCATGACTTCACCTCCTATAGCCAATGTGATTAACATTAAAGACACCATCCCTACCATCACCACTTGTACTCAAGCTTTGGGGTCTACTTAAAGCCAAGGTGGAATTACATTTCCATCTTCTACAATACTGATTTCCATTCCTACATATACTAGAACTTAACCTACAACAACCCTTCAACCTAAAACAAAGCTTCAACCTACAACAACCCTTCAACCTAAAAAAAACTTCAACCTACAACAACCCTTCAACCTACCACAATCTTTCAACCAACCACGACAATCATACCTACTAGTACTGTGTACATTTGCTTAAGCATCTCATAAGAATCCCTTCTATCTTTGTGCATTCAAATACAATATCCCCTCATCCATCGACCTTTACCAACTTAGAATTCACTAGCCCTCCTCATACATACACTACTCCACCTTATTCCCCTCAATCTTACAATCACAATGATACTTTCATTAACTCACTATTGCAAACCATGAAATCCCTTCAACAAAAAGTTTCAACCTTACAACAAAACAACAACAGTCAACCTTCACAATACATTAAAACCAATCCGCTATCCTTGGACATATTAAGAGCACAAATGCCACAAGGTATAGAGGTTCCTCGATTTGAGAAATATGGTGGGAAATGAAATCCTGTTAGCCATTTTTTCAATTTTATGACCTTGTGTAGTGATTTAATATTTAAAGATAAAATCTTGGCTAATCTATTACCTAGGTCCTTAAAGGACTCTACTTTAGAGTGGTTCTCATCTTTACCGAATAATTCAATCGGTTCATTTAATGAATGATGTAGGGGTATCTTGATGCACCCTTTTGAGGAAAATGTTTTCATTATTGATAAAATTTGTTTTTTTTGGTTTGGTTGGGGTCAATAAGGTCATTCACAACCATTTTGAGTCATCTGAATTCATTTTATGATGCTCTATGGTGTTTTGAACTCATGTTGCAAAAAGTTGCAAATGTTATAAAAAGCTGTGAAAAATGTTGTCAAAAGTTGTAAATAATGTCATTAGACTTAACAATGGTATGGCTGGTTGATTTTTTTAGTTGCAAGTGATTGAGACATGTTAAATATTCCTTGTAACACTGATTCCAAAGGTTGGAGAAATTTTGAATGAGAAGATCATCATTTTGCCACATTCTACATTGCATTTTTCTGTGAAAATTGTCTATAAATCACGTTTCAAAGATTGGTACTATATGGTACAGTCCTAAAATTGGTTGGAGAAGTTAGAGGAGTGAGTTAAATTTCAAATGCACTTGGTTTGGTATATTTTCATCAATTTTTGTGACTGCAGGTCAAAAACCTGCGTAGGGTTTCCAAAGAACAAACAAAAAGTGATGGGCATAGATTCCACCAATGAAAACCCATGAAAGTTGGTGGAAATATATGTCTTGATTCTACACACATGTTGGAAAAAGGAGGTATTTTTTTTTCAATTTTGAGGGAGTTCTCAATGACAGTTGGCTATAACTATGTGTAAATAGTCCAAAATAACCCTAGTTCCTTGTTGTTGTGATCAATCCATGCATTAATCATTGATGGAAGGCTGTAGAACCATATTGGAATGTTTTTTGGGGCTTGGATAGGTATGATAATGCATGTGACAAGTTTACTTACTTTTTTTGAAGTCATTTCCCTAATACACCTAGTGGCAACAAGACCTAGTTTGCAAGATTCATGGTGTCAAGCACTTGATTTGGACTATGTACATTGGGAAACCTTTGGAGTATGTTGAAATAGGTTTCAATACATCAAGTGGCCCCTATTCCATATTTTATTTAATGATATAGAAACATTAGAATGCTTTCCCCATGTTTCAGGCTTAGGAACACATTGCCTAGGGTGAACTAATGTGCACATTTGCATCATTTGTTTTGAAGTCTTGTTTGGAAAGGATGTTGTTTTGAGTCCTTCCCCTCTACATCAATGAACTTGTTGATGCCTTTTACAACTACTTCCATATTCACATGGGTCCCAAGATGACCCTTGTTGATTTAATTACATGCAAACAAAATGATGATGAGAAAGTGAGTGATTTCATAGCAAGATACCAAACACTTTATTCAAAAGTAAACATTAAGATTCCTAACATCAAACTTTAATGAATATTTATTGCAAACTTACAAAATAAAATCCAAATCAAACTTGAAATTTTGAGATTTTCGTCCTTTACACAACTATGTACAACCCTTTGCAATTATTAAAATTTGACTTGCGCTTGTGATGTGAAAAATCCCCCCTACTTGTCTTGAAAAGCTTGGATCCACAACTCAAAATAGTTATCAACCTTTCAAGAAAAAAATAAGGGATTTTTACAACTAAATTCCCTTCAAACAAGTCAACAAACTAATAACCAAGTGGCTTCTATAAAGATGACAAATTATTTTGGTAATAGGGATAAAGAGTTCACTCCTTTACCCAATACCCTTTATAATGTCATCTTGGAACTTATTGAGAAGAACATGCTTACCTTACCTCTTGTTAAAAACTATGATCCTAATATACCATTTCCCAAAGGCTTTCGATGAAACTCTTATTGTCATTATCATCAACAAAATAGACATGGCACAAAATACTGTAAGCATCTTAAAAATCTTGTGCAAGACCTTATTGATTCTAATAATTTACAAATTGGAGGTGTGAATGATCAAGGTAATAAGTCTGTAGCGCCTCCTAACCAGAATTTACAAATCTTTACCAATCCTATTTTGAAGCACACTATTTCATTTGTCAAATCTAGTGAAACAAAGAATGATGTGATGAATGTCGACATGAATGATGACAACATGGAAACTATTGAGCAAGGTCTTATGGATACTATTGACCAACATCTTGTAGATACTATGGTAGCACTTATCAAAGCTAGACCTCGTAAGGGCTCAACTAAAAATCCTCTTGATATTGATTTCTCACAAAATTACATACTTAAACATGCACTTGATGGTCCTCTTTACATAGCTGGCCAAATCAATGATAAGCCCACTAATGGGATATTGATTGATCCTGTCTATGGAGAGAATGTGATCACTAAAGAATTCCTATTTTTACATGAACTATATCAAGATACATATGACAAACCAAAAGCATGAATCAAGACTCATAATAGCTTTGCTTGTACTACAATTGGCTTGATAGATCTCCCTTAAAAGTTGGACCAAAAACATTAAATGTGGGTAAAAGTACAAAGTTGTGTCACACTTTTATAAAGAAAACAACCAACGTTGATTTAACTTTTAAAATTGAATCACTAGAAAGTGGCATATATGTTTTGAATTTTGAAATGATGTAAACAAATAAAATGTGTATTTTTTAATATATTTTATGTTTATATTTTTTTGTCAAAATTAAAAAATTATTTGAATATACTTTTTTTATAAATTCACACTATAATTTAGTTGCTAATAAAATGTTGAAAAATGATGGTACATGAGATGTCAAGCTTAATATAGTAAATTTTATTTTTTCACTTTAGTTTTTTTGTGTATATTTATAACTTGAAACTTTAGGGCATGGATATTTTCTTTTTGAATTTTAATAAATAAATATTTAAATGTGTGTGTATTTAAACATGGTTGTTTCCACTCGACATCAAATTTTATATTAACTATTTATCTAAAATAGAGAACAAATTATACTATCTTAATCTAGATTCTTTTATCTAGGGCATCATATATATATATATTTTTTAATAAGTTCTAGTATTTTTTTGTCATGGTAATCAACCTAATATTTTTGTGTTGATAACCTAATTATAGTAAAAAATAAAAATAAAATATAAATAATAATTAAAGTATTAAAATAAATATATATTTGAAAACTACACTTATGGATCTACAAAAGGGTATTTTTTACATTTAAAAAAAATGTTATTTATATGAGTAGGAGTTGTTGAAACATTGAATTTTTCAAATAATTTCATTTTTATAGTAAATTGGCCTCAAAGTGGTGCTACATATGCATTTAGCCATTAATTTTAGTTGGAAAAGTTGTGGACATATTTAACATATCTAGAATGAATCTTATTAGATCATATGTTTGACCAAAATTGATTTTTAGGTATAAATACTAAAATTCACTTGTGTTGATGAGTTGGCCAAAAGTGTGACACGACTTTGTAATTTTACCCATGTATTATTCACCATCATCCCATAATCAAATCAATTTCATGTGAAGTTAGGCTGTCCATGGATTCACTCCATGAATGTTGTCCCATTGGTTGTGCATAAATGTTTAAAGTTTCCTTTTGGCAATGATATCTTTAGAGTGCATCATAGTGGGTTTAACCCTGCTTCTTCCCAAGGGAACTTTTCATTATATTTATTTTGGCTCGAGCCTATGGAACCTATTAAACCTTGTGAGGAATTGTTTTTCAAATCATATCAAAAGTTCAAGGCAAAGTGCATAGCAGAATTATCCCTTCAAAACATGCCTCAACCTATGACTAAAACACCTATCCTTGACAAAGCAATGATTGAACCAAAAAACATTCAAGAACAATCTATAACAAATCCTCTTGTAATTTCCTACAAGAGACCACGAGATAATGAAAGTAATCTAGTTGTCCCTCCTAAAATAAAACAAATTTACAAAGTTAAAGAGAAAGTGGTTGAACAACCTCTTGTTGTTTCTTCTATTCATCCCAAGGAAGAGAAGGAACCTATGATTGAAAAAACCACTCTTACACAAACAAAAATTGACAATATATTGAAATGAAATGAAAATTCTAGAGAGCATAGGCGTAGACATCGTGCTATTGCTTGTATTTTATAGAATAAAGAAGACAAGAACAACATAGAAAATTAAAATTCAAACTTACCTAAAGTAATAGATGATAATCTGATACAGTCGTTGCAACATAAACAAGAACCTTCCATGGAAATTATCATTCAACCTTTTGTTGTGACTAATATAGATGATGAAATTGATATTTCAAGGATTGATGAAGAAGTGCATAATGAATTGAATACATTGTTTTCTCCTTCTATGAGATTAAATGAAAAATCTCCTAAAAAGAGTGTTGAACTTGGTGTTTCCCCTAGTTTGGAACTTTTCATTGTCCCTTTGGCTAGTTGTCTGCCTTTTGTTTATACAGACTGAGATCGAGATGTAGATGAACTACTCTAGGTTGAATCACATTTGCTTTATTTGACTTTTTCTTTTTCATGTTTATTTATATGATTGCATGTGGATAATGTGATCCCTCGTAATGTTTCGTTTGATGTATCTCTCTTTTTGTGCATTCCTCTATATGTACCTACGTTCTTCTCTATGTTGTAAGAATTTTTGTCTGGTGTTTTCCTTTTGGGGAGGATGCAAGGTGTCAAGACATTTAGGTATTTTCCATGTTGACCCAAAAGATTACCTTTATATTTTTCATTTATCTTGTGTTTTCATTTTAGGGATGATGCAAGGCATTGAGACATTTAGGTCTCTTCCATGTTGACTCGAAAGGATTTTTCTTTGTTTTCTCTTTCTTTGAGTCATTCTTATAGTTCTATGAGTATTTGGGGAATGATGATAGTTTTGAGCTCTAAAAACAACAATGTAGCAAAGAAATACTGATCCAAAATCCATAGATCCCTTATGTATTTTTGGGGGCAACCCTTCCTTCATATTTCATGATGTAGCTTTATTTCAGAAACATATGAATTGGCATAGGGTTTTCCAAGGAAATTTCTCATGTCTTAGGACAAAACATTGGCTAATTTAAATAAATTATTCACAGTAATGGTGTTAGCAACCACTTTAAAGTGGGGGCATACATCAATGACATCTTTTGGTATATTTCATGGCATGATTTTATTTTTTCATATGATGTGTCCTTTTATTGGTGGTGTAATTGGGTTTGATGTACTCCAATAGTGCAATATTTCTAAGCATATGATCTCCCCTGGTGGCATGATGTGAAGCGAGAGGCATCCAATAAGTGGTGATATGATACTCTTTGACTTGTCCTCTCTTGGAGACATTAGGCACGATGTTCCCTAAGAAGAAGACCTTACATGAACAAAGCAAAATCCCCTTTAACAAAAACTTATAGACATGACATTCAAAAACATACAACAAGCATTACATTGTGGTGCCTTATCAAAGTTGTCAGGAGGATAAATTTGGTATGGTTGGCCACCTTG
The DNA here is from genome assembly GCA_007115665.2 of Sequoiadendron giganteum. Taxonomy (NCBI): domain Eukaryota; kingdom Viridiplantae; phylum Streptophyta; class Pinopsida; order Cupressales; family Cupressaceae; genus Sequoiadendron; species Sequoiadendron giganteum. Next base: position 680,240,357 of record CM021101.1, on the reverse strand, counting down.
TTGGGAAAACTCACCCAATGGATAGACTAAGGTTCCACTATCCCAGAGTGGCACACATGATTGGGATAATCACCTAGTGGATAGACTCAGGTTCCACTACCCCAAAGTGAGCACGCATGTTGGGACAACTCACCTAGTGGACAAACTGAGGTTCTGATACCCCAGAGTGAGCAACGTATGTTATGGAAAAATAACCTCATTCTACAGTGTGTTGGAATAGTTTTGCTTGATCCTTTGTTTTTCTTGTCCTTTGATAGGATTTGACTATGTACCTTTGTTATTGCTGCATACTTATGTGTCTTGAATGTCTACTTTAGTGTGAGTTTATCATGGGGGAAAAATCTCACTAAAGTGGGGGCAAAATGTAGTGTCAAAAAAAGTAATCCTTTTTCATGCTTAATTTGGGAATAATTGATATAAAATTAACCTAATAATGCCTTGATTTAGTGTTGCAATGTGTTGTACACATTCACATTGAATCTAGGGCCCTTTTTAACAAAATGGACTTAAATTGTACCTTATTTGGGGTGTTGTAAAGTGTTGTATTACACTTTCACACTTATCTAGGGTTTCATTAATTAATTGTGGTTAATTGAGCCTAATTGGCCCTTTAATTAAAATTCAATCCCTTTTAATTAAGGATTTATCCTAACACCCAATAATGATATTGCATGACATTGAATTTGGAAAATTTGAGGTCCTAGAAAATGGTGCTAGGACCCATTCACTTTTAGTGGCGAATGGGTCCTCTCCACATAGGGCACCCCTTTCTTGGTATTTTTGAAATGGGTTTTTGATGTCATTTCACCCACTCAAAGCATGGTCCTAGAAATTTGTGCTAGGACCCATTCGCCTTTAGTGGCGATTGGGTCCTCCTCACATATGACACCCCTTTTTGAATTTAATTATGATAGGATTTTAATTATTTTCAATTCTAGATTTGATGTTAGCTTGAATTATTTGAATTTCTAGGTTAATGATTAGATTTAGTATAAATATAAGGTTAATTCACATAGTTTCATTTGACAAGCAATCCTAAGACTTAGAAGCAATCAAGAGCACTTATATAAGAGTTTACAAGAGAATTCCAACGGTAGATTAGTGAAGTTTTATAGTAGTAATTCAAGGTCATATCATCATGTCAAAGGCATAGTACATTCAAGCATGTTGTTGAGATGAGATTGTTGATGTAAAATTGAAGATCATTTGCAAGCATTAATTCATATCTAATTTGAGATCAATATCTACATTATTCATGGCCACTTCATGTTAGTTTGCAGATTTACATTCCAAGACAACTTCCAAGGTATCAACATTCCATTGTTTCATGTTCAAGCTTCAATTTTATTATTTCATTATTTGGTTTAATTACCTAAAAGGGGTTTGAATTAGGCAAACCCCTACTCACTAACAATCAACAAGTTTTTCTCCCCTTGAATGTGTGTTTGCATATTTATAGGTGGGTAAAAGCATAATAGTGAGTCACACTTTTGGCTAAACAAATGGTTCCAAGCGAGTACTTTTCGATCGGAAGGTTTTCGGCCAAGCGCCTTTCAACCGAAACCACGTGGTGGTGATTTGGCACCGACGTGGTGGTACCCTTTTGGTCAGAAGTGTTTCGACCGAAACAAAATCAATCAAAAAGCTTTTGGTCAGAAGTATGAATAATAATAATAATAAAAACGGGCCCGTTCATTTTTTGCATGCTTGGGCGAAAGGTTTTCTGGATGAAGGAGCTTCGCTGAATAGGGGAAGGCTCAATATATAGCTCAACGTGGCCTCCCAAGTTCTGCTCTACATTTTTTATTGCGCTTGGCGGGTCCTTGATGTTTGTTATTTGGGAAATTTTTTGCAAAATTTCTGCACTGAAAGGATTGTGTTCGATATTTGTTGGTGAATGCTTGGTCAACATGCATTGTTGTGTTTTTTGTGAAAGAAATGTATGATTTATAAACATTTTAATGGTGAACTAGGTATTTGGAATTTTCGGTTTTGGGTATAATGGAAAAGAAAATTTGGGTTTTTTAGGTTAGGGTTTGTATTTGTTAAAAAATGAAAAAAAGCTCAATAGAAGCTTGTGAAAGAATGAGAACCACCAAGAATGTAATTGGATTTACCTGCAAAGGAAAGAATTGAAATAATTAGCCTACAATATCTAGATTAATGGATACAATAATCTATACTTTTCACTCCTTTTCACTCCCGATAAACAAAATCTATACTTTTCACTCTCGATAAACAAAATTCAGATTAAACATGATGCAAATTTTTTCGAGTTCTAGTATTGAGCATTTGAAATCAAAATATTGCTTTTATATTTAAATACAACTAATTTTTTACTATACTAAAGATGCAATAGGTAATATATAATATTCTTAAATGAAATGGAACGTATAGAATAAGGAGCTTGATTGACCAAGCTTGCCTTTTCCAACAAATCACATGGCATTGGTAATCATATCAACAATAGTTAGTTGATCATAAGAAAAGTTTCCCATATATAAATTTTCAACAAGAATACTAACAAATGCAAAATGCTTGTTGATGCTATAGAGCACTACATTAACTAATAGAATACTATGACTTTTTAAAGCGTGCATAATGGAGGACCCATTATTTTATGTACTTGAAAGTATGTAGTAGAAATTTTAAGTTCTTGGAACTCTGTGACCTATTCTAGCATTAGTTAGATAGTTAATCTGAATACAATGCCTGGAACCTTGGAAATGGTACTTTTGTGTTCAACTGAAATCTTTGCTTTCCTCAATAATGATGTTACAGTCATGCATAAGTACACTGTCATAATGTCACTTTTTTACTGCCCTTACCTTTGTCTTGTATGACATGGATGTCCTCTCTTGATGATTGTCATGATTATTTTGATGGTGTAGAATATCATTGTGCCTTCCTTGTTCATAATCTTCTAGGACTATGTTTTATTATGCAGATCTATTAAAGTCAAGTTGTGACTATCTTCCATAAAGTCATTGCTCTCTTTCATGAAGTCATGAAATCGCTATAAGATGTGACTCTCATTACTCTTTATGCAAACATGTTATTGGACCAGCTTTTGATTTTAATAGTTTACTCAATTCATACTACTCTCTAAAATCACTTTTATACAATCAACATTGTTAGGGGAATTTTACCATTTTCTTTACTCACCAACAACTCACTACCCTATATATTTTCTTTTGCAACTATTACTGACCCGACACTTCTTCATTATGATATTGTCCTTCATAATTTATGCTCTAACCTTGTTGTTAAAGCATTGTAATTCATGTCCTCTATCCTTTGATTGTGAGTGCCATTATGACACTGTCATTCCCTTCACAGATGCCAAGGACTTTGTATCAAAATATTATCATTTATCTATCATCCATTTATCATGGTATCCTTTGGTAATGTCCTTGCATTAGTGATCATCTTCTAACTATGTCATTTGATGCTCATGAGTGTCATAATAACCTTATAAAATACAAGATTTTTATGACTACCAGGTCCTAATTATAAATCCCTATCAATATAGAACTATCTTTCAGTTATTGGCCTCTAATATTTAATGCATGGTTTTTCTATTCTTCATTGTATCTATCATTTCTATTCTTCATGCATTACTTTAAAACCATAGAAATCAGATGAATTTTTTTAATAACATGTAGGAGGCATTTCAATCAAGTTAGTTATTCGATGGTAACAAAAGATAATTAGTAAGGAATACTGATGAGAGTATGAATATTGGGCACCAAGGAAAGAGATAAAAATCCCTATATGTTAGTAGCTTGTATACACTTCAGTAGATAAACACTCATCATGAAAAAATGACTCTATTAGTTAAAAAACTGATAACCACAAGTAAATCTTCATCCAACATGCAATTCTAAAACATTAAGGAATGAAAGGATTTGTACCCACCTCAATAATCAATGCAAATTCCACATTACTAAAAAAAAAAAATTGATACCCACAAGTAACTTTCCACCCACAACACAATTGAAAAAAAGCTGGGAATGAACTTGTATTACATGTGGGAGTGGAATGGATTTGTTTGTTTTTAAATTCTCTCTTCCATGTAGATTTTCTATAGATTATATAGATGCAACATTAATCAAATGTGAAGGATGCACATATGGTACACACATATATCTAAATGCATGTGTACATGTGTGTGTATACATCTGTGTATGTACATGTATGTACATACATACATTTTGCTTAAATTTCATATTTCTATATACCGAAAATTGAAAACCCCAAATTTCTAGTTCACTGGATGCACGTACATGTATGAATACATATTTGTATGTGTGTATGTACATGCATGTACATATATGTACGCACATGTGTGTATGTGTACATATATGTGTGTGTACATGTATGTATGTATTATATACATGTGTATGTGTGTATGCATGTATGCATGCATATATATGTACATGTGTATGTGTGTATGTATGTACATGAATATATGTGTATGTGTGTATGTATAATGCATTTATGTGTATGTGTGTATGTATGTATGTACATACATATGTATGTATGTATGTATGTAAATATATGTATACATGTACATGTGTATGTATGTATATACTTGAGCATGTATGTATAAATATATGCATGTATATATACGTGTGCATGTACATATATATATTTATGCATACATAAATTTGTATATATATATATATATTTCATGTACATTGTGTACATGTATGTATATATACATACATATGTATGTATGTACACATGTACATACACACATACATATATATACATGTATATGTACACACATACACATATATGTACATACATGTATATATATACATACACATGTACACATGCACATGCTCACACACACAATATATACATATGTATTGAAAGTCTCTTTGGAGTTGTCAATTTTCATATGTTATCTAAGTTATAGATTTGGAAAACTATTGAACATAGAGATAGATATAACTTGAACTATCTCAAATTAGATATATCTAAAGTTAAAAATGTTTTACTTTTGAAACTTGAAAATTTTGTAATTTAAATTTATATATATTTGTTTTAGTTTTGAAATTTGATTTAAATTCAAGTTTAACATCATGCATATTTTGTTTTAATGATATGCAAATCTCTAGATTTACATATACAGATATATATATATCATGGTCGATGAGGGATATCACCATTCCCCTCGTTCTAATCAAGAGGCTCAAAATAGATCAAATTTATATCAGGATAGTATTACTAGATTAAACAATGCTCTAAAATGTTTAGAGCAAAAAATTCACAACTCCCCCAATTTGGCTAATCGAGATAGATTAGTCACTTTTAGAGACGAGAATCATTGAATGATCGAGACGATTCAATCATTCGATACTTATCATGAGATCAACATTGAGCAATTTTATTTGTCTCTTGCCAAGAGTGTTACTGACACAATGAAATATAGAGAAGTTGGCAAATTAGTTTCAGGTGAAAATGTGTTAACCATGTTCCCTCATTATAGAGGAAAAAATATAACTAGAGGATATGTGGTTACGAGGTGTGTAGATCCTCTTGTGACGCCATTCATATACCCTAGATGGTTGGAAATGTATCATATATGGCCTCACAATGATGAGCTACCACAATATTTTGTCAAACAATTATATGCAAAATTTCATTTACAGATAGATGTGGACTACACATCTCATCTTGAGCATGTTGGCCAAGGCAAAGGTCATTTTTATGACAAACCACAGTTTAGACGTCCAGGTTTTCCACCGCCTATGGACAAGAGGGAATTAGTTGGCCCAAACCTTTTGGTTTTACCAAAACATGTGGAATTGGCAGTAGTAGGGGAGTCAACAACATGCTCCACTCGATCCTAGATTATTGATAACATTGCCTCTATTACAACATAGATTGATCAGATGTCATCTAGTTGAGTTGGTAGATACTTATTATTCTCATGGATCATTCTTCCTCCCACAAAGGCTACATCAACATCTTGTGATCCATTTATTCGTGCCGATCTACCTACTCCTTCAGATATCGAGCATATGAACCACACGACTTTGCGTAATGTGTGTAGAGTCTTAGTTTTGGATTTACTAGCAACATATTAGGTCATTAGTGAGGACCATGGGATCTCTCTTGACCATGTATAGGGCTTTATTAGATGGCGATATCTTGGTACACATACGAACCATGGGGTGGAAAATCCAGGGGATATTCTAGAGCAGCCTACAGGATCCCATGCACATCATGTTTCTATCGGTCCTTTAGCTTGTCCAGATCGTCAGGATGTTACAACTCACATTGAGGTTACTACGAAACTTGATGTTTTTCATGGCACATATACTAAACTTCTTTTTGGCACTGATACTGTACATGCTACAAATCCCCTTGCGACGTCCTTCCATTCTCATGATCTTAGTGACATTGATAGAGCCATCAATCAGGAACAACAAGTACTGGAATTATATATATATATAATTGTGTTCTATAAAATTACGTACGATACATGTAATGTATTTTAAAGTCTAGTTATTTAAATCTTGATTGAAATTGTGTACTTGATTTTTTTAAAGTAGTATGGCGATTTTTCAGAGTTTGGAAAATTGGCACATGATGGCGATCCCATGTAGCACACAACTGAGGTAAGTTTAGATAATTCTACATATATGTACATGTATATATATATGTATTAAAAATTAAATTTAAGTTCATGTGTGTGTACTTGAACACATGTAGGGCTTGGGATGAGGCTCAGGGCACAAATCTAGAGAGCTTGGATCGGGACATGGATCCACACATCTTGGAAATTTTGCTGGCAATCCCATGCAACACATAACTGAGGTACATTTAAATAATTTTATTTAAAATTTAATTACTTGATTTGAGTTTGAACACATTGAACTTACATACATTGTACAAGTTTGGATAATTTTACATATATGTACACACAGACATATATACATGTATTAAAAATTAAATTTAAGTTCATGTATGTACTTGAACACATGTAGGGCTTGGGACGAGGCTCAAGACATGGATCCAGAGAGCTTGGATTGGGACATGGATCCACACATCTTGGATCAAGAGAGGGATTGGTCCATGGATCGAGGGAGAGATCAAGGGAGATATTGGGTTAGAGATCTGATGATTCTATTCATAGTAGATATCCCTCTCTTTGAGATGTTTTATAGTATTATGGTTTGAGATCAGATTATTATGCTGGAGACACTTTTTATGATTTATGTACATCACATTACATACATTTATGTTTTATGTTATACACTTGTTATGATTTACATCACATTCACATGTACATTTATGTTTTATGGTTTGAATAGGTTTGTTATCACATTATTATGGTTTGAACACTTATTACATCTATTTACATCATGCATTATTATGGTTTTATTTATTTAGCAAGTTTGTACAGGTTTATTTAAATTTAAATTATGGTTTTTTCACACTTGTTGTACATCTATTTACATTGTGAAATCAAAATGTTGGACTATCTAATGGTTGCTATTTGTAAATTTAAAAAGATGGACATGTACAATTAATTTTAAATAGAAATGAATTTTTCTAAATAAATAGGTCAAGATATAGAAAAAATTGAATGCAAATTTATGTAAGAGATTAATGCTATATTTAAGTGAAACATAAAAATACAATTGGAAATAGATAACCTGAATTCTTAGGTCTAAATGTTCATTTTTAAAGTCACTAGATAGGTTAAATGTAAATTGTGCATATATCATGCTATACATGAACTTAAGAATTCCATATATAATCTAATACACATGAATTTGAATGTGCATGCAAAGAATTCTTGAACTAGATGATGAGCTATACTTGTGTCTAGTTGAATGTTTAAATGAAATCAAATATATTCAAGTGAACTTAAGAATTCCATATAATCTAATACACATGAATTTGATTGTGCATGCAAAAAAAAGTGATCTAGCTGATGAGCTATAAGTTGATTTGAATGTAAATAAAATCAAATTTATATTCTTGAACTTAAGAATTTCAATGTGGAACATTTATGCAATTGGAAATTGATATATTTAAATATCAAGTTATGCACATAATATAAGATCTAGATACTTCCCATGAAAGTTCTATATATTAAAAATTGATCAATCCATATATAATTACCAAAGATCGCATTACATGTGTGGTCTCAATCTATACATGGTAAACAACTAGATTGATGCTGAAATATAGCTATCTCAAGCACCCCAAACACCATCACTATGATTCACTACAATGAATAATATAAAAAATGATTATGGATGATAATGATAATGCAGATAAAAATTTACAATAAAAAATTCAAAGGAACTTTTTTTATAAAAAATGATAATACAAAGTTCACATAAAAATTCCTTTGGAAAGAGAACATATAATGCAAATAAAAAGTTGCAATTAACAAGGGGAAAATTTAATATCCTCAAAATGTTTTTCTCTAAATGTGACAGGTCAATAGGTTACAACCTTATAGCTAAATAATGACAATATAACATCCTTAAGAAATATTTTCTAAGTCAAAAAAACAATCTGGCAGCTAAACAAGAACAAAATACATGACACTCAAGCAATCTTTTCTAAACATAGAAAAACACAATCTTGCGCTTTATCGAGAACAACATAACATCCTCCCGCAATTATCACTATATTGATCATAACAAAGAGAAGATTTAAATTTATACTCATTCGTACAAAGAAAACAATATGAGAAACAGTGGCCATCAAAAACAGATTAAGGAAAGCTACAAGTAAACTTAAAATTCATAACTTTTTTACCCCTCCAAAACAAATTTGAGATAGATGTTCATAAACTATTCAAAATTAGAATCCCAAGTCATCCTTTGTGCTGCCTCCTTGGCCAAGAGTTTTTCCCTGGCCTTTGATTTCACCTAAGACTTGGAGCCCATAATGCCAGCTCCCCATTGTCGTCGATAATAATCAAAATTATCATTGAAATTGGCCTGAAAAAATGAACAAATACAACTTCATACATTCAATTTCCATTTCTTTCAGCCACCAACATTAATAGATAAACAATATGCATCAAACAAACATGCCCTCTTAATTGCATGCACACCTTTATTGCTTCAACAATCCTGCCAAATTCCAATTTCAATGATAAGTTTGATGAGTACCAACGACAATGGGGAGGTGGAATTATGGGCTCCAAGTCTCAGGCATAATCAAAGGCCAGGGAAAAACTCTTGGGCAAGGAGGAAACACAAAGGATGACTTAGGATTATGATTTTGAATAGTTTATGAACATCTATCTCAAATTTGTTTTGGAGGGGTAAAAAAGTTATGAATTTAAGTTTACTTGTAGCTTTCCTTAATCTGGTTTTGATGGCCACTGTTTCTCATTAAATTTTATTTGTACGAATGAGTATAAATTTAATTTTCCCTTTGTTATGATCAATATAGAGATAATTGTGGGAGGATGTTATGTTGTTCTTGACAAAGCGCAAGATTGCGTTCTTCTATGCTTAGAAAAGATTGCTTGAGTATCATGTATTTTATTCTTGTTTAGCTTCCAGATTGTTTTTTGACTTAGAAAAGATTACTTAAGGATGCTATATTGTCGTTGTTTAGCTATAAGGTTGTAACTTGTCGACCTGTCACATTTAGAGAAAATTGTGACATGATTAAAATGAGATAGGATGGATTAGAGACATGATACTGATTAAATTATTTGGGTATGATTAAGATAAGGTGGATAATTAGAATGATTAGGGTGAAAATAATTTAAGGATGATTATGAATGATTAGGATTAGAATGGTGATTATTAGAACATGATAATGAATGATTAGGAAGGGATGATTACATGGTTATGGGTTATTAGGATACTTGGTGATTAAAGATGATTAGGATGAGGGGGGATGCTTAGGATGAAAATAAAAATTCTCTAGGATGTGATGATTAGGATATGAAAATGGATGATCAAGTTATATACTCATGGAGTTGAATGATCACTATATTCTCAAGAAATTAAGAATTCCATGGAATATAAATTTATTTATGCAAAATTGGAACATAAAGTAGGTTTTGTAAATTACACGCATATATATTCAATCTAGATCATATAAGTGGAGTTGAACAAATGAGTTTGAATATTTGAAAGTGAACTTAACCATTCCATGTCAAACATAAATTTATACAATCAAGGAATAGATGATTTAAAGGAATTTAGGCAAAATGTGAATTTTTTAATTTAGTCACTACGTTTCAAGTAAATTGCATGGACATATGTACATGATCTAAGATTCAAAAAATGAACTTGAAGATTCAAGTGAAATTAAAAGAATTCCATGTCCAACATAATTTAATGCAATTGGAAATAGATGATTTAAAGGAATTCAAGAAAAATGTTTGAAATTTTTTTTAAAGTCACTAGGTTTTTTATCAAGCATATATATTATCTAACATAAATATTTAAGTGGAGTTTCAAACATGTAAATTATGAAACCAAATATTCTTGAACTAAATTAAGAATTCCACATGAAACAAATTTATTTATACAGTTCCAAAAAGAAATGCCCAAGCCTTTGAAAAAATCCATTCTAAATCATGTCACATGTCCAATCAATATAAATATATAGATCTAGATCTATAAATTTTTTGAGTATATATATATATATATATCTAGTCATACATGTACATATATCCAAAAAACAACTTAAAGCTCTTGGTACATAAAATTTGGATCCTCTCTATCTTTAATTATCTCTAATTTTTTTTCATGATCTTCAATAGGCAACCTCCACTTTTGTTTGGCACACCCTCTTTTAGGTAAATTTTCTAACTTTAATTTTGTTTCTATAACTAAGTGACTGTAATATAGAACCTTTTGTCCTGGCATATAATCAACAAATATAATACCGTTTTTATCTATCTTTATTTGTTGATATTATGTGCCTTCAATAACGACTGATCCAATGTGATACTCTTTTCCATCACCATCTGTCATCGATTCCACCAATTTGTTTTTTGGTTGTGTACATCTTAGTAGATAGTAATCTACACCTTCCACATTGTCAGGATCTACAACAACAATGGAAATATCTCCTGTACACACACCACATGTAAAGTAAATACAAAAGTTGTAAATATATTTTTAATCAGTTTTAACTAAATTAAACATGCTTGAAACTTACTTAAACACAAAATATATTTAAATCAATTTTAACTAAATTAATCAATATCCATACCTGTAACAACTAAATCAAATACACGTTCGTAATCAATTGAATATAAAGGATCGTAGATATTGACATTGTCATCTTCAACAAAAGGAGGCATTGGTATTAATTGTTTCATTTCCCATCGTGAAACATACCCATCTCTAATATTCTCACATTGAACAATATTTGCATTTTTCTCAATGCAATCAACACAAAAACATGATTTTTCTCTCACATTAATTGCATAAGGCTTACTACTTCCCATTGTCATGATTTGATGCAAACTTCTAATACCATGATTGATTGACAATTATAAGGATTTGATCGATCAATATCTATAAATTCAAATTTGAAAATTCAATTAAAAATTATGTACACTTGAACTTTGAAATTCAAAGTTTAAATAATTTTTGACTAGATGTACCTATAACTTCCCAAAAATACCATGTGTTGTATGTTGAGTTGCGAGCAAAAAAAATGACTTTTCCACCATTCAACAATTTCATTTGCATTCCATATGGAATTACCTACAACTACACATGTTGGTACAATTTGTCACCTATTACTTTCAAGGAACTTAAAAGAATTTAATTTAATTTAAATATATATCTAATCTTTTAAAATATATATCTAGATTCCATATATATATATATATGGTGAAAATTACCAACAAGTTCATGTTGACGAAGTGCATGCTTCACACATGCTCTTGCTCCATCGTGCTCTCCTTTTCTATGTCCACTCTCATAAAAAATCCACAAAATTTTGGGGTTGCATCTAGCATGTTGATGGCTTAACCAAACAAAATATTTTGAAGACTTAAATTGTCCTGTGAAGTTACAAATAATTACACTAAAACCAAATTAGCTTCAAAAAAGTAATTATATATATAAGAAATTAAACAATTTAAGTCTCAAAATTAAAAGTAAATATAAATAAAAAATAATTAAAAAAAATAATGTACTTACCAACACATCCATCAGACCATATCCAGTGTTGTTCTTGCTTTATGCCACGTCGTCTCAGGTCTTAAAAAAACATTTTGAAACAATGAGCTACATAGCTTCTATCATGATTTGTATCATCACTGATATAAAAGTGAACCTATTTGATGATAATGCGATCATCTTTGCTACTTTGTATTCCATCGACCTCTAACTCGACATGCCTATAGAAAAATTGCACAAATATTGCAACTTGCTCTGAATGATAATATTGACTTTGAATCTCAATTTGAGGACTAAATGTATAGTTCTCAAAGAAATCTACAATAGAGAGAATACAACCTGGTGGAAAGAAATTCTTTGAATCATGAAATTTCTTAGCTTTCCATCTTGCACCATGACAATGTTGGATATGTGGATATATGATATTGAAAAATTCTCTCATGAATTCATTGTAAGGCAATCCACTCTCTTTGAGAACAATTTTTTTGGCCTCAACTCATGATTTCGTTAAGTATGTCTCATATTCAAATCTCTTTCAAACAACTTGCATTTAATTATTGTCAACATGTAAAAGATTCTTCAAATCTCCACAATCATTACATATATTTTTTATACACTGAACATTGAATTCATCCGAATCTTCTAATTTTTCGCATACAAGAGACTTCACAAATTGTGTTGTACTTCCAAGAATGGCTAAATTTTGATCAGTTGTTGTCATAGCTTTTCTATATGATTGTAGGTGTAGATAAAATTCAACATGAATTCGACAACAACAAGTTTCACACACTTTATCTATATGTACAAATGATGGTCGTAGTGTCTCAAACATCCTTTGACAAATCTTCACATTTGAAAAATATTGCTTGTATTCTTCAAAAAGTTCACTTTGTGTTGTATCTATTAAATGTTTTAGATGAGAAATTTTGGTACCATCTTCACCTATTATTTGCATAGTATCCCTTCTATTGGAAGAAACATGAGAGTGAGTATTCCAATATTCAACCACTTGTTTCTCTACATCTTCTAAAATTCTATCTTTTCGAGGAACCCTACAAATATTTACCCAATTTTTCTCAAATTTTCCATCTATTTCATTTCTATTTTCAATATACCTTTGAACAGTTCTCCTAGAAACATTTAGTAATTCAAAAATTGCTTGAACTTGTCTTCTATGTGATAGTTTCTTACTAGAAATTACAATCATCAACGCTCTACGTGCAACACTTAGATCACTAGATCGACTCTTATTTTCAATACATTCTAACGCTTCTTGCAAGTTTTCAACAATTGTTTGTTTTAAATCTAATGAATTTTTCCTATTATCAACCCCTAACAAATCCAAAATAGGGGTCATTTCTTTTTGTCTAAATAACTTTACAACTAGCTGTGCTCTTCCAATTAGAGATTTTTCTTCAAAAAAATTACCCCATATTATTTTTGAGTGTAATTTTAATGCACTTTCAGATAACATATCTTCAGATGAAATATTATTGAAAAAATAATCCTCATCCATCTCCATCAGATTTTCCATACCATAGTCCAAAATATTTCTATTATTAGGTTCAGTTTGTTCTTGTACTTGTACGCCACCTTGTTCATTAATATTTTCCATGGGTTGTTCTTCAGTAGATGTTCCTTCACCCACTCTTCTCTTCATCTGTCTTATTCATGTTCGATCATACTTCGTTGATCTAGTCCTTTTACATGCCATCACAAATTGCACTTAAATTTGAATTCACCTGCATACAAATTTGTACACACATGAGCTTTCAATGAAACATGTATAGTTAATATTACATAAATATCTAACACTAAATTTTAAATTGTTCATTTGTTTTAAAGCCAAAGTAAAAAAAAATTCAAATAAATTACAAACATAGCATATGAGAAAATTTGGTATATCATGAGATCATATTTGGTATATATATATCACTTGAAAAAATAATGGAATAACATAGAATTGGTGATCAATAATAATGAAATCTAAGAATTAAATAGTGAAAACAAATTTCAAATGCATTCAAGAAAATAAAGACATAATCAATTAAATAAGTTCAAGATCAATGTACCTTTAAATATAGCTCTCCTATTTTCTAAATACGTTTTCTTTTGTCGAAATAAGTCTTCTAAATTGTCGAAATAAACCTTCTTTTATCAAAATAAATCTTCTAAATTGTCAAAATAAACCTTCTTTTGTCAAAATAAATCTTCTAAAATATCGAAATAAGTCTTCTTAATTGTTGAAATAAACCTTATTTTTTTGAAATAATCTTTCCTTAGTTGAAATAAGCCTTCCTTGGTCGAAATATGCATTTTACTGAATTTACATGAGTTGAAAAATATAAACAATTTTTTTTTATTTTATATTGGCCATTTTCGGCCGAGTACCTGTCGGTCGAGCATGTTTTGGCCGAGCATGTCTCGGACGAGTAGGTTTCAACTGAAACCTACTTGGCTGAAACATGCTCGGTCGAACATGTCGAGGTGGCATCCTACATGGCAACCAACGCACCTTTTTTTAGAATTTTCTGAAACATTCAACTTTGGTAGAGTGTTTCTCCTGTCAGAATTATTTTTCTGCAAAAAAAAAACCCTTTTGTAGAGCTCAGAGTGGTGAATCCAAATATATAAATTTTTAATATTTTGATTAGTTTTAATATATGTTATTTTTAAAATAATGCAAGTAGGTTGTTAAAATTAAAAAAGAGGCTAATTAGAAATTAAAAAAAATAGTAGAACATATTTTTTAAAAGATATATATATATGGGGCAATAGAGGAGAGAGTCTTCTTCAAGAGGGTATAATTTGTTTTTTGAAAATGATTAAAAAAATTGAAAATAGTTGACGACCCGCAAAAACTATCAAATTCTCATATGTTTGACTTTAAAACATTATTACAAGAAAAATATACATCAAAAGTTGATTTTTTTTCCATGCAGTAGATATTGAAGTTACCTATTTGGAGAAAACAAATTAGAGAAAAATGAAGTTTTTTTCAATTTGTTTCTTGATGGCCCATGAAGTCACTCTTTTCTAAATTTTTTAGGATTCCAAAATTTATCCTTAAATTGAAAAAAACATAATGAAAACATTTATCTTTTTTAAATAAAAAATTACAGGAATAATCTTCATCAAAAGTTCTACATTTCATTAGTTTACACCATTTTGAAATTCAAAACATAAAGTCCACTTTTATGTGGTCGAAGTTCAAATTTTTTTTTGCTGTTGGCCGATTCCTTTATAAAGTGTGACACAATTTTGTGCTTTCACCCAGGTTGAAGATCAAGTGGAGAACAATTTTGAAGCAAAATCGTTAAAGTTGCCAAGTTACAAAGTTGTCACCTACATTGCAAGAACATGAAAATGAAGCTACAAAATTGGTTTCAGGCTTTTAGGAGTTGATCATAGAGTATTTGAGAGTGCACACATCAAGGAACATAACCTAGATCTCAGTTTCAGAAACCCTAACAGGGACCTATTCACCAGTAAAGGCGATTGATTCCTTTGTGACCTAAAAATAACCTTCTTGCAATAAGGTACACATCATTCTAGCCTCTCAAAACTTCCCTCCTAGTTTCTATAATAGTTAGGATTGATTTATTATTATTATTTGCATCATATCTTGCATATAATTGCATGTTTATAGTGAGAAGTAGTGGTCCATCATGTTGATCATTTTATCTTGATAACCACACTTTTTCTCTTAAACTCTAAGGGATAATTATGCTATTTTATTTGCCTTGAAATTTTGATAATATTTGAAAAATAATTCCTCACAAGGCTTAAGAGGTTCCATAGGTTGCGGCCAAAAGAAATCCAATGAGAAATTCCCATAGGAATACACAAGATTAAAGCCACTATGATGCACAATAAAGATGTCATTACCAAATGGAAACTTTAATAATTTATGCACTACCGACATGACAAAATCCATGGAGCATAGCCATGGATAACCAAGCTTCACATGGAATTGGTCTGATGACAGGATGATGGAGAATGAGACATTCAATTATTTTGGTCCAAATTTTAAATGAAGAGTGATCAAACCTATTGTAGGGCATGAAAAACCATTGTGCTATGATCCATGCTTTTGGTTGTTCATAAGAATCTTGATAAAGTTCATGTACAAATGAGAATCCCTTGGTGATCACATTCTATAAATACATGAGATCAATTAATATCCCATTAATAGGCTTGTCATTGATTCTTCCAGTGATGTAAAGATGACCATCGAGTGCACATATAATTATGTCATTTTGTGAGAAAGCAATGTCAAGAGGTATTTTGGTTTGGCCCTTATGAGGTTGAAAATCAATGAAGCTAACCACACATTGTAAGTCTTCTTCATTATCACTCATATTGTCATTATTTGTATCTTTAAATTTGTCAACATTTATCACATCATTCTTGGCATCATTAGCTTTCACAAAAGAGATGTTACGATTTGGCATGTGATTAGTAAAGATTTGCAAATTTTGGTTGGGTGGGGCAACAAAATTCCTTGATCATTAACACCACTGATTTGTATGTGATTAGAATTAATGAGGTCTTGCACAATATGTTTAAGATGCTTACAATGTTCTATATCATGTCTATTTTGTCGATGATAATGGAAAAAGGAATTGGAGTTAAAGTTTGGAAGTAAGGGCTTAGCGTTGTCAAGGGATTTAATGGGAGGTAAGGTAATTAGGTTCTTACTCAAAAGTTGCAACATTATGGAATCAAGGGTATCAGGTAATGGGTAAACTGTTTACTCCAAGTTCCTTGAATTGATATAGATTTGTTGTTTTTATTACAACTACTCAAGAGTCAACATGTTGACTTGTTTTGGGTGTATTTAGTTGTAAAAAGCCCTTATTTTGTTTCTTGAAGGGTTGGAAATTGTTATGGGGCACAAGTTCAAATTTCTTAGGACAGTTGGAAGAAGTTTTTGTTTCATGATGACTAACCAAATTCTGATAGTCATGAAGGGCCATGCACAAGTGTGTAAAGGAGGGAAATTTCATCACCCCAAGTTTTTCTTTGATTTTGACTTGAAAATTTTCAATGAAAATTATTTCAAGATCAACATTAGGAATCTTAATGTTGATTTGTGAGTAAAGCAATTGATAATGAGTGATAAAGTCTATGAAATTTTCATCATCCTTTTGTTTACATTGCATTAAATAAGCTAAGGTCATCTTGGGACCCATGTGTATTTGGAAATGGTTAAGAAAGGCATCAAAAAATTCATTGAATGATTGGATTGAGTTATTTTGTAAAGAACAAAACCACTCCAAGGCAGTGTCTTTCAAGGATCCAGGGGAAAGTTTAGCCAAGAACTTATCCTAAAAAATGAAGTCACTACATAAGGTTGTGTATACTGAGACATGGTCACTAGGGTCTCCTTTTCCACCATATTTCTCAAATATAGGAATCTCTATGCCTTGTGGTATTTGTACTCTCAATATATCCAAGGATACTTTTGACAGATTATGAAGGTTGTCCATTTTGATTTTGGTTCAATTTTGCAATTGGTTGTTGGAGGGATGAAACATTTTGCAAAGCTAGTTGAGGACATAATCATTGGTTGTGTTTTGGGATGGAGGTGAATAAGGTGGAGGTGTATATGCATTTAGAGGATAAGTGAATTGTAAGTTTGTGAGGGGAGATGGATTATGAGATATGAGATTTGAATGCATAAAGTTAAGAGGGTTCCCAGAGGAAATACCTAAGGTTTTATTGACATTGCTAGGAGTTGCCTTGTTGTAGTAGCAATTGGATTAGTGCATGTAGGAATAAAGGGCACAATTGTAGAAGGAGGACTTGAATTTCCACCCTGACTTTGAGTGCACCAAAATTTTTGAGCACAAATGGCCATTGTAGGCAAATTCTTGTTAATGATATGAGATAGGATACACTCAATTTCTAATCCTTGTTCATTATCAAGCATTTTTCTCATGTTATATATGATAGGAACTGTAGTACCAACAATGTATTTATAACTCACAAAGTTTTGCAATTTTTCTAAGGCTTCATCCATTTGTTTTAGGTTTTATTGAGGGACATTAGTAACCATTGTGTCAACATCGGTCATATTGGTTATGGATAGGGTGGTAATGGGAAATGAGGTATCAAAGCTATGGTCCATAATGGGTTGACTAGTATCAACACTATGAGCGAAAGAGATGGAAAACTCAAGATCCATGACAGATATAGTAGCATAGGATGACATGAGTCTCGAACCATGTCTCACTATAGTATTGGTAATAGGACACCAGGTTATGAAGCTCATACAAGTTTCACCAAACTTAAGTGCACCCAAAATGGAGAATAGGCACTAGACAAATGCAACAAACACCCAAAAATAGGAAGTGCAATGCAAGTATGTAAAAAGAGAGCAATTTTCAGATTTAAAGCAAGATAATTTATTGATTATGCTATAAAAATATGAAAATGATGTCTTTTGATGCCAACTTTGATTTTTTAAAAATACAATTGATTTGACCAATTGAACCTAATGCAAACAATTACAATTTTTTTTTGATTTTTGAAATTGAAACACAAAATTAACAACAAAACAAAATGAATCAAATAGAGAAAAATTACTGCCCAAGAATTTAAAACAACACTTGTACAAGGACCTATTCGCCCTAGGGTGAATGGGTCATAGGTCAAGGTTTTGAAAATCTAAAGTTTGAATTTATTGCTTAATGTTTGAATTCCCAGTTTCAGGTTGCAAACTGTTGTTTAGTGACAAATTTTTCCAGATTTTAGGTTTCCTAATGCAAGTTAAATTAGTGACAAATGATGAACAAAGTGACAATTTTTGAAATGCAATTTTGACCAAATTTGTGAATGCAAATGACTGAAAATACACTAATATGCAATTACTATGCAAAATCAATGTAATATGCATGCAATTTATTTTGGATGTTTTAGATTTTAAACAATGTAAAATACAAATTTAAAACCCTATGTGAGATGCAAACTAATGTGATGAGTCTACTTATTAGCCTATTTTTTGCTATTTTTATGCATGTTTTTAGACAATTCAAACAATCATTTCAAACAATACTCCTATACTATGCTATCTTTTTATGCTTATTATACAACTTTGGACCTAAATTATAGTAATGGAAATATGGTTATGATATAGTAGCATTGCATGGTTTATATGTGAGTATGTATGAAATGTGGATATAATTCTATGTTTAATCATGGTAGTTAGCCTTGTGTATATGTTTTTGGATTAACCTCTTGCAGCCTAAGATGACACTATAGCTCGTAGCAACTAGAAGTTGTAGCCCTCAGCAAAAGGAGGACTTGGACAATGAAATAGGGGAGGTTCCAAATCAATATGAATGCAATAACTACCATGTGGAGACACTTGATGGAGTTAGTCATGCATCATTATGGAAGTTAATAAGTTGCTGAAGAAGAAGAATTTTTTTGTTGATAGGATTCTGGATAACTGTTTGTATGTTCCACACGTAGATCTATTTTATAGAGTTTCAATTCTATTAGAACTCTTGTCTCTTTTTTAGTTATAGTTTGAAAAATTCAATATTCACTATGTACTTTGATATCCAAGAGTTTTAGTTAATGATTCTAGTTAGGAGTTGTGCTTAGAATAAAATCCCCCATGCTTGTATATAGCCAGTGGTTGAGACTTTAGATAAGTTAGTTGTTAATTCAATATTTTTTTTATTAGTTACTTTTCAGTTATCATCTATAGAGATGTTGATTATTTAGGAATGATTTCCTTGAATACAATCTGTGAAGAAGATTTTGTGTAATTTTTTATGATGCATAATAAATGAAGTTCAAGTTCATATGAATGTATAGAATCCAAAGGTTTAGATTTGGTTTAGTTAAGTGAAGACAACCATTTGAGCAATCCACTCAAGGTAACTGTTCTTCACTATATTTGCAGTTGTTTATTTTGATTAGTAGTTACTTTTATTAATCATTGCTTATAAATTGCATGTAAGATACATATATTCTCATATTATAAATGTCAATAATAATTGTTCATGTGCATGAAAACATTTAAAGGATTTGTAGTACTCTGAAGTTTAGAATAAGTGTAGTTACCAGTTTGAGTAGTTTTGAGTTAGTTTCAGTAATTTTTTGTTAATAGTAATTCAGTTACAGGTTATGTTGTACGCACTTATAGCCACTAGCGATAATTTTCTTCTTCCACTGTTATGTATTTCTATGATTTTCTAGTAAGTAGAATACCTAAAATAGGATAACATAGGTAGCCTCAAGGATCTGAAGGCACATATAGTGCAACACCATCACAATTTTACAAACCTTGGTTGACAATTTAATGTATTCTTTACAATGTTGAGTGGAATGTTTAGCTAGTCATACCTCTAAATTGTGTGGTTTCTACCAAGTTTACAATATTCTAGTTTAGACTAAATTTTTGGTGCCATTATTGGGGATGGTTTTATCTTCATTGACTTGTTTTTTCCAAGATTTCATAGTTATATATATTTTTTAGCATTAGGATAGTTAGACTTAAGCTTTTTCAAAACACCAAAAAGTTACACTAACACTATGTAGGACTACTACTATACAAAGCCATATTTGTTGTATGCAGAGGTAGAGAGACTCTTTGGGTAGATTCCTCCCCTCTACACACCAAGAAGCCATATAAATAATGGTGATTCTAGAACTCAGAGAAAGAGTAATACTGGAGAAGAAATTTCCCTATTACCAACATCTAGCACACAAATAGAGGGGACATACTGAACCATGGGTGATACAGTGGATGATCCTGAATGTGCAACCTTTGAGTTCCCAATCACCAACCAAGAAAGGGCTACTATGCTGAAGAATATCCCTCATTCAAAATTACTAGTCTTTTATGGGTTGGTGACTAAAAGTCCAAACACATTTATGTTTTAATTTTATGTCCTATGCAAAATTTATGACTATACTTCTAATGCTCATAGGCTCAAAATATTCCCTGCCAATCTAAAAGATGTAGCCCTAAGATGGTTTATGAGATTAGGAAAGGATGTTGTTCTTGATTGGGATACTATGAAAAAATTATTCTTGGAGAAGTACCAAGACTATTGTAGAGGACTTGATCAAAGGAGAGATGAAATTTTCAAAATGTTACAAAAGGAGGATGAACCATTAGTTGACTATGTGGAGAGATTTCAATTTTCCTTGAAGAAAAACCCATAGAACAAGTTATCTAAAGAATCCCTGAAGTTAGTATTTTTGAGGGGAGTTAATGAGGACTGTATGGATGACCTCAATCTTATTGGGAAAGGGGATATCTCTCAAATATAATTTGAAGACATCTGCAAGGTCTGCAAAAATTACTCCAGCACCTTCACTAAGAGGCCAAGAGGAGAGAGGACATCCACTATTGGAAAGTCATCCATTGGGGTTTCAAAGATAGAGTTAAGAAATTTGTTATCCAACATGAAGGAGGACATTATTAGTCATATGGAAGCTCAGTTGGATACTTTCCACATCAAGAAGAAGCAAGAGGAAGCTGAAGCAATGCACACTAAATACTGCCCTAGCTGTAGGAAAAGGAAAGAAAAACGTAAATGTAAGAGGGTGGCTGGTATTCAACAAGACAAAATCGAGAGACCTAATTTTCAGCCACTTGAAGGAGAGGATGGACAACTATTTGACATAGCTCAAAGAAGGTCATGGAAAAAAAGACAAGGTATGCCACAAGACCCTCTTAACTTCAATTCATCCTTTCCAATTGGAAATTAGAAATTTTCTCCCTAAAATTCTCAACCTTGCCCAGCTAATCAAAATCAATGGTGAAACCCTCAACAATGGCCACAACCTCAACAAAATTAGAACAAAAAACAACCAAATCCTTGGCCACAATAGGATTTATATGGTTCCAATTACAATCCCCAATGACCAACACAAAAAAACTAGTGGTAGCCTCAATGGAAAAAAGGCAGTAGTGGCAGTGACAAAACATGAACTATCAACAACCTATGCTTCCTCCTCTGCCCTAGTAACAAGCCATTATTCCTCCATAAAATCTTACATCTCAGCCACCTAGACCACCACAAATACCTACCCAACCTACACCTAACCCTAACAATAAACCTATCCAATATGCTTATACTAACGAGGCTATGCAATACCCCATTTATGGGGTAGAGGTGAGTGATGTCCACCTCAAGTCAGGAAAAAAACTATTTGGACCTTCATCCCCTCAAATCACTAAGATGGAGGATGAGGAACCTACAAATGAAGCTTGAAAAAAATCACCTTTGAAACCTAAGTCAAATCAGGTAAACCAAACTACCTCAAGTCCAAAGCCTCCTTTCCCTAAATTATTATCCATTCAAAAGCATCACACACAAGATGAGACATACCTGTTGGGTCAACTTAGGGATGTCAATGTCAAGATTCCTTTTATCTAAGATATTAAGGGAATCAAAATCTATACCAGGGAGGAAAATGAAGGATCCTCAGACAACTCATGTCCTAGGAAACCTTACAGATATCATGTTAGGGAACATAACTATCCCTAAATACACAAACCCTGGTAGTCCACTAGTGGATGTTAAGATTAATGGGACCCTTATCAAGAACACCTTGATAGACTTAGGGGTAGTAATCAATGTCATGACTAAAGAAACAATGCAATTACTTTAGTTAGCCAACCTTAGACCTACCTAAATTATTCTACAATTGGATGATAGGTCAACAATCAAGCCTATAGGAATCATTGAAGATTTAGTTATTGCATTAGATTCTTGGAAATATCCTAACCTTGTAGGATATCCACTCATCCTAGGCAGACCATTATTAGCTACAATTGATGCATTCATAGGCCATAGGTCTTGTAATATGATATCTAATGGAATTGTGACCAAGAAATTGGTCCTCTATCCTCCAACCCAACCTTATGCTAATCTTGAGAAAACTACTTGGCCCACTTTAGATGAGGAAGATAATTATTCCATATAGACTTTGATGACAATATATAGAATGCAACCCTCTATTGGATAATCAGGATGAAGATGAGCTAATTGATCATATAATACAAAATGATTGTGGTAGGATCTTGCAACAATAGGACTATCTCACATGCCTACAAGACCCCTTATAAAGTATTATAATCACCAATTCCTTAGAAGAAATATCTCAGATCTTTCATTCTTTACTGCCACAATAGTGTGTACCAATCATTCCTAGCATTGACCTCTCATCTGTACAAGAACCATCCAAAGAACTAGAAGTTATGCTAGGAAAAATGATGAACATAAACAACACATTGATTGAAGAGTAGCGAAATTCCCTAACTACTATGTTGTAGGCACACACAACAACATACGCCTAGGACTACCATGGGTATAGATCCTGACTTATGTATACATAGGATCTATATAAATGATGGTTATAGGCCCATTAGATAGCCTCAAAGACGAATGAACCCAGTCTTGAGAGAAATAGTCAAAGTTGAACTTCAAAATCTCCTTGATGTAGGATTCATTTATCCTATATTTGACAATGAATGGGTCTCACCTTTAGTCATTATTCCCAAGAAAGGTAGAAAATGGAGAGTATGTGTAGATTATAGGGAATTGAACACAACCACTAGGAAGGAACACTTTCCATTGCCCTTTATAGATCAAGTGATTGAATCTTTAGCAGGAAATAAGTAATTTTCATTCCTAGATGGTTTCAGTGGTTACAATTAGATACAAATTTCTCTAGAGGATCAAGACAAAACAACATTCACCTATCCTTGGGGTACTTATGCCTACTCTATTTTTCCCTTTGGTTTATGCAATGCTCCAGCTACTTTTCAGAGGGCAGTGCTCAACATATTTTCTGATTATGCTCATAATTGTATGGAGATATATATGGATGAATTCACCACATATGGGGAAAATTATGAGGAAGCCCTTAAAAATTTGGAAAAGGGTATTAAAGAGATGTAAAGAAAACAACTTGTCCCTCAGTAATGAAAAGTGATTTATGATGATGACATAAGGAATTATTTTAGGGCATTTCATATCTAATGTAGGGATTCAGGTTGATCCACATAAGATATAGATCATTTATACATTACTTGTTTCACAAAAGCAATGAGATGTTAGAAGATTCCTTGGCCATGCATGCTATTACAAAAGGTCCATTAAAGACTTCAGTAAGATTTATGCAACACTATTTGTTTTTCTTACTAAAGACATTGAATTTGATTGGAAATTAGAGTGCCAACACTCCTTTGAAAAACTAAATAAATCCTTCCCAAGAACTTGTTTTGAGGGGGGAAAATTGCACCTTACCCTTCCATATACATACTGAAGCTTCCGATTTTTCTATTGGAGCACTTTTGGGTCAAAAAGAAGGTAAGAAATAATATGCAATTTACTACATTAACAATAATCTCCAGGGGGCAGAGCTAAATTATACTATTACAGAAAAGGAGATGCTAGCAGTAGTGTATGCCATCAATAAATTCAGACATTACATTACTGGTTATTCAATTTTTGTCCACACTGACCATACAACTATTGGATATTTGATGAACAAGCTTATAGTAGGGGGTTGATTAGTCAAATGGCTGCTCCTACAAGATTTTGATATCACAATAGTGGACAAGTCTGGTAAGGCTAATGTAGTGCAAAATTTTCTATCAAGGTTGCCAACATAATTAGCAGAAGGGGTAGTGGATGACCCATTTCCAAATGAGCACTTGTTTTCTCTTAATGTACATGTACCCTAGTATGTTGACATTGCAAATAATTTAGTGGCAAGGAAAATCCCACTACACTTTTCTCCAAGGGAAAATAGATAGTTGGTACATAAATGTTTTCCATACTCCTGTATATCTGGTTATCTATTCTACACTGGCCCTGACAACATCATAAGGTGCATAAGGGAAGATGAAATATTTGATATCATGAAGGCTTTCCATGATGAACCATGTGGGGGTCATTTTGTAGAAAAAATAACAAAATTCAAAATCCTCACAACTGGTTACTATTGGCCAACTCTACACAAGGATTCCATCAAGTATACAAGGAGTTGTGATAGGTGTCAATGAATGGGTAAGCCAACAAGTTGAGATGAAATTCCATTACAGCCTCAGTTAACACTAGCTCCCTTTGATAAATGGGATCTAGATTTTATTGGACCAATCTCACCTACTTCTAATAACAAGGAATACATTATAGTTTGTACTGATTATCTAATTAAATGGGTTGAAGTGAAGGCATTACAGTTTTCCAAAGATAGAAATGTGGATAAAGTCTTGTATGTGGAAATTTTTACTAGGTATGGAGTACCTAGGAAAATTGTGACTAATCAGGGTCTACAATTTACTTCAGACCTCATCACCAAATTGGTTGAAGAATATCAAATCAAGCACAAATAGTCAACACCCTATCACCCTCAGGCCAATGGTCAGGTGGAGGTTACCAAAAGAGAAATTGAGAGTATTCTAACCAAGAGAGTGCAATTATATAGGAAGAATTGGGTTGCTAGGCTATGAGAAGCAGTATGGGCATATAGAACAACTTGGAAATCAATAACTAGTTTCACACCCTATGAGATAGTATATGGAAAAACAACAGTCCTCCCAATTGAGTATGAGTATAAGACATTAAGAACAATAGTAGAGATGGAAATGGATCTAACAAAAACTCAAAAGGAGAGGTTACACCACTTAAAATGGTTTTATGAAATCAATATGGAAGCCATCCATCACACTGAGATAGTAAAAAAGTAGAGGACAAGTGGCATGACCAACATATCAAAATAAAGGAGTTAAATGTAGGAGATTGGGCCTTATTATATGATTCAAGGTACAAATATTTCAAAGGGAAACTCCAATCCAGGTGGTTAGGACCTTATGAGATCAACCAAGTCTTTCCTAATGGAGTATTGAAGTTGAACAACATAGATGCAGTAAAATTTTCTCTTTTGGTCAATGGTCACAGGTTGAAAATTTATAAGAAACTAGTGTAGAAAGAAGATTCCATACTTTCTCTATATTCTAGTAGTATGGACCTCACAGTGATCAAGATACAGGTTCAAAAACAAAAAGTGATATATCAATTGCACAAGATATACTAAGTTATTCAGGTGATTCAGAGATTGAGCTACACAACTCAATCCCTGAGATCACTCAGGATTAATTACTTATTCTACCTCACAAGCATACACACAGTTATAATGATGTACATAATTTTTCTAGAGGGACCTATCATCTATATACAATTGTCAACATTCATAAAGGGTCCTATTGTAGTAGGGACCTATAGCATAACAACTATCACAATCTAGAAAGAGACTTGATGCCAAAGGAACATGTAGCGTTGCCTAGTAGAAAAATTTCAAATCAATTGGCACCACATTAATTATAGTTCACATGTTTTCACTTCAAAATTCTCACATTTAGTATCCATATTATCATAATAAGTAACCACGACATGCCTAACTTATTTCCTACTGCCAATTTAAATTTTAAACATTTGAACTGTCACATCACCGACTATTATCTGTCTCTTCTGTTTCATTACCTTACATCCACCACCTCACCATTAATTCACCTGAAATTAATTTCAGTCACATCAAATCATATTGTGGATACATGTTAATCAACTCACATGTGTGACGTTCAGTTAGTCACCTGTGATAGGTACACAGGGTACACTATCATAATTATAATAGATTCTTAATGCTTCCATTATGTATTTCATATTAAATTAAGCATGCGATATATTCATGACATTTATATCCATACTTTCTAATCATACCTTCACCTATCACGAGTTGAAGTGAGGTCACCTCAAGCCTTAAGTTGGGGGGAGGGTACAATTCAACAATTTTTTAAAATTTTTTTTGCCACCTAAAACCGGATGCAAACAAATAGATTGACATGCAAACCTTTTTTTTCATAGAATTGCACCTACTTTTTTCTGTAAATTCAATTTCCAGTTCCCTAAAACTCTGTGATCTTGAGCTAAGTCAAACCCGAAACCCATTTTTGATCTTAATTAAGCTAATACTAAGAAGGGGAGTTGTAGTTACAATATGATAGTGAGAATGCATGAGGAATTATCAAAGTAAGAGAAGGGTTTTAGGCCGGTGAAGTAAAAATTGAGCTAAATTTTCAAGGTTAACACATTAAGAAGAGGTAAAAGAGATTCACAATGGGAGGTGATGTTATCAGGAGAGACCCATCGGCTCACAAGTAGATACTATAAGATATAATGATATTTCCTATCTTCACAAGAGTGGGTTGGATCGATTATTTCGTAAAGCTAACAGAATTTGATAATGACATAACAAGAAGATTTGAAGCCACATTAGAGAATGATGAAACAATGGTAAAAGGGTTGTTAGTAGATGCATATGAAGTCACCATAGCACAAGTTTTAGCGTTTCCTAGGACTGGAGCAGATTTTCCAATGAGGGAAGATGTAGTGGCTGCATAAGATGAATTCTGTGAGCAAGGAGAGAATTTGGATTCATCATCACAAGGTAAAAAGAGACTTCCTCTTCCTTGATTTTGGGCCAACTGTGCTTCATATGTCATTAGATATCTTACTTGTGATGGTAGACACAATCTTTTGTAAACTGTACATTTCAAATTGCTTAGTCACCTTCGCCATAATAGGCTAGTGAGTGTGCCAAAATTTATTTATAATATGCTAAAAAGGATGGCATCAAAGTATTAGAAGAAACAAAGTGAAACGGCCTTATCACATCACTGTTTGATTTCCCTCTTAGTAAAAAGAAGCTTGAGAATTCAATACCCATAGGTAGCCTAGGAGTATTTTGTAAAATGTGAAGATATTAACAATTTACTTGAGGAGCCTGTAGTACTTAAAACTTTAGAGCCACAAGCTAAACCTATAAGAGAAAGTTATCATGTCTCACCTACAACTTCACCTACCTATAGCCAAGGTGAGCATGAGGAGCACAATGTGCAAGATTCTAGGTCACTAGCATTGGAAGAAATTCCATCTTCTTCTAAACCACCAAAAACCAAGAGTAGAAGAGTCAGTACATCCACAACATCCACACCTTCTCAAATAGAGAAGAAAAAGAAGGATATTCAAAATAAAAAGAATGAAGTTGAGAAAGAGAAACCTACACCTAGGCATTCAAGATGATTGAAAAAGAAAGGCATCATGAGGGGGAGTGTGGAAAAACCTAAAGAAGAGGAAAAGGGCAAAGAACAGTAGGAAGAAGATGTGATGTTGGTTGAAACAGACTTCAAAGAGAAGGGAAATATCTGTGGAAATGTATAGATACCTGTGTAAAGGAAGAGATATGTGTACCATTTTTGATTTAGACTTAGAAGATGTGTTTTTTTCCAAGAAAACATAAAAGAAAACCACAGATAGTCCTACTTATGAAGACTATGATTATACATGGGTGGTACTGAGCAGTTTATGGGAGCAAAGGAAATGTTTATAGAAGAAAGAAATGTAAGAAAAGAGCTTTAGGAATATTTGGATGGAATTAAACATCTGGAAGAACTAGTACAGAGTCATGAAAAGAGAGACAAGGAAAGGGAGAAAAAAATACAAGAATTGGAAGAAAAATTATAAACATATGGCCATGGTGTAAAGCTGGATCTATTGGCACAATTGACCATTACCAAAACAAGAGATGGAGAAATTGCAGTAGTAAATAAAAAACCTCCTCCCATAAAGACCTCAATTCACCATACCACATTGTCTCTTGATTATCAGCTATGGAAGGTGACTAATGAGTTTGCACAAGAAGAAAAAAGTGGAAGAAAGAAAAATAAACTTTGATTGAAGAACATACTAAAGTGCTAGAAGGAAAAGAGATTGAGCTAAGGAGATTAGTAATTAGATTGGAAGAAGTGGCAAATAAATTTGCTCAAATCATAATATGCAGACCTCTAGAAAGAATGTATGCACTATTTTTGCAAGAAAAATTTCTGAGGTTTCAGTTTAGTAGGCTAATCAATAACTAGTCAGTTGGGATGAGCAGAGAATTTGAGTTTCTTAATGTTTTTTCTGATTATACACCATAAGAGTAAGACCAACTATGTGAATACTACTTGCACAACTATGTGGTGCTAGATGAAACAAAGTAGAATCCGCTAATGTTTGTAGGGGATCTCTTGGTAAGGGCACTAGCATCTTATTATAGGAATGGACAATTTAGGGGAGAAATAATGGAAGAATATGAGGAGAGGGAGAAATCAGTTACCCTACAAATAAGGAAAGAGTCTAAAGAACCTAATGCACTTATAGATGAATGGTTGAAACTCCTAGATCATAAAGGTGTAGGAAGAAAAATTATGAAACTAAGAACATAGGATTATAAAAGAATGCAAACATTAGCTGTGGGATTAGGTCAATAATGTATCTGTAGAGCAGATGCAAAAACTTGACCCTAAAGTTGTAGAGAAAAGAACTTCATTCAATATACAATTTTACCACCATGCTTGAGAGGGTACAAAAATACATGAAAATTGGTGCTGGCATAGGAATTCACTAGGTACCACTCACATTTCACCCACCTATGCTACTCTTTCTAGTTCCACATTGGATCGGGGAAAGAGGTGGAGTGTGAGAAAGCCGAGATCATCAAAATGAGATAACTTACAGCTTAGAAAGGTTTCTACTTAAAGAAGATCAAGGGAGTTGATGTTGTAATGGACCTCAGGGAGATCACTCTACATTATAATCTATACCCCTAGTGTTTTTCTTGAGGACAAGAAAAAATATAATTGGGGGGAATGATGAGTTTACTTATTAGCCTATTTTATGTTGTTTTATGCATGATTTCAGATAATTCAGACAATCCTAAATTAGCAGACAATAATCCTATGCTATGTTATCTCTTTATGCTTATTATACAACCTTGGACCTAAATTATAGTAATAGAAATATGGTTATGATATAGTAGCATTGCATGGTTTATATGTGAGTATCTATGAAATGTGGATGGAATTATATGTTTAATCATGGTAGTTAGCCTTGTGTATATGTTTTTTGGATTAACCTCTTATAGCCCAAGATGGCACTATAGCTTGTAGCAACTGGAGGCTGTAGCTTGCGACAAAAGGAGGACTTGGATAGTGAAACAAGGGAAGTGCCAAATCAATTTGAATGCAATAACTACTATGTGGAGACACATAATGGAGTTAGTCATGCATCATTATGGAAGTTAATAAAGAGCCAAAGAAGAAGAATTATTTTGTTGATAGGATCTTGGATATTTGTTTGTGTGTTCCACATGCAAAACTATTTTGCAGAGTTTCAATTCTATTAGAACTCTTGTCTCTTTTTCAGTTATAGTTTGAAAAATTCAATCTTAATTATATACTTTGATATCTAGGAGTTTTAGTCAATGATTTTGGTTAGGATTTGTGCTTAGAATAAACTCCCCCGTGCTTATATATATTCGGTGGTTGAGTCCTTAGATAATTTAGTTGTTAATTCAGTATTTTTGTTATTAGTTACTTTTCAGTTTTTATTTATCATCTACAAACATGTTGATTATTCAAGAATGATTTCCTTGAATACAATCTATGAAGAATATTTTTTGTAATCTTTTGTGATGCATAATAAATGAAGTTCAAGTTCATATTAATGCGTAGAATCTGAAGGATTGGATTTGGTTAAGTGAACACAACCACTTGAGCAGGCCACTCAAGGTAACTATTCTTCACTATATTTGTAGTTTTTTATTTCTATAGTAGTTATTTCTATTAATCATTGCTTATAAATTGCATGTAAGCTAAGATAGATTCGCATATTGTAAATTTCAATAATGATTTCTCATATGTATGAATACATTTAAATTATTTTTAGTACTTCGAAGGCGAGACTAAGTGCACTTACCAGTTTGATTAGTTTTGAGTTAGTTTCAATAATTCTTTGTTAACAATAATTCAGTTACAAGTTATGCTGTAGGCATCCATAACCATTAGCGATAGTTTTCTTCTTTCATTGTTATGCATTTCTATGATTCTCCAATAAGTAGAATACCTTAAATAGGATAACCTAGGTAGCCTCAAGTCTTTGAAGGCATATATAGTGCAACACCATCACAAGTTCACAAACCTTGGTTGATAATTTAATGTAGTATTTACAACATTGAGTGGACTTCCAACTACTCATACCTCTGAATTGTGTGGTTTCTACCAAGTTAACAATATACTAGTTTAGACTCTACATAATGCAATTTTGACAACCCTAGATGAAATGCAAACTAATGCAATGTAATGCAAATCCTAGATCTAGGGTTTTAATGAACTCCAAATCAAAAAAATTATAGTGCATGAATGTTGGCTTCACCAAAATGAAACATGGAAAAATAGGTTTGGAGGGAATGGGTAAATGCACATATCTTTCTTATTTCATTAGAAAAAAGAGATCCCCAAAGGGTAAGATTGAATTTCAACCCTTAGGTGAGTCAACCTTAATGGACATCTTTCTATTTTCCTTATGCAAAAATGAGGTAAAATCTACCTGAACAACACATTGGGGAGAACAAATGAAAATAGTAAATGAACTCAGTTATGCAATGTGAAGCTTGAATCAACAATTTAAAGCATAAAACAATCAGAATCAACAAAATTTTGATAGATCTAGGAAGGTTAAGACACTGTGCACTTGTAACCAAAAGATTTTGCTGAGTGCCCTCCTAGGATAGATTTTCCCTAGGGTGAATGGGTCCTACTACAGGGATCAAAAATCTATTTTGAGAGTCCTTTTCTCTTGAGTATGCACTCCTAATTCCTCTAGATCTCACTATAAAAAAATCATAAATAAAATTTTCAAGTGAGTTTCCATGGCTTGATAAATTTGATGACAACTTTGACAACTTTGTAAAATTGCACTTTTGATCAATCTTCAATCCTTCTTCACCTACAAATTTGCAAACAAAAAGAGAGGGATTTTTTTTTTTTTTGGTGAATGGGGGTTTGCCTTGGTCAAACCCCATTTTGGTAATTATACCTTCAAATGAAATAAAACATGAATGGAAGGAATGATGAAAGAACAATGCTATGTTGCAACTCACCAAACCATTGAATGTAGATCCTTAAAGGACTGAATTCTAACATATTTCTCCAAGGTCTTGATCTTGCATGAAATTGCTTGATTGGATGTTGATTTTTGTGCTTGAATTTTGACTTGAATGCTTGAAACCTACATCACAATGTTAGCTCCAAAAACATGCATAGATGCAAATAAATTTGAAATGATTCTTGAGATCTTGAATGTTGATGTAGAAGACTAATAAATCTTCTCTTGAGCACATTTGACAATAATATTTGCATAAAAATTCTAGATCTTGAATTGATAAAAAGGCCTTGTATTTATAGGTAATTTTCGAATTTCTCAAAAATTAAAATTCAAAATCTGACAATTACAATTTTAATTTGAATCATAAAAATTCCACCAAAAACATATTAAAAATTGAGATCCTCATTTTAAGGAGGACCTAAATCCAAGACACTCAACTTCCAAGGCAATTTAATCAATGTTTGCAATTGTTTAATACAAGTTTCCCTTTTAGAAAATATAATTAATTAGGCTTTTAAATTCCTAATTGGGCCAATTAGAGGATTAATTAAGTCCAATTAAATTAAGGGACCCAAACATAGAGTGAAAATGTAAAGTACATTTTTCAACACTACAAGTTGAAAATTAAATTGGGTTTAAGATCAAATGTCTAAGTTTTGACAGAGGTAGTGAGTTTACCTCTAATGAGTTTGAAGAATTTTGTGAAGAACATGGAATTAGAAGACAATACTCCATTGCAAAAAATCCTCAATAAATGAAGTTTTTGAAAAAAAGAATAGAAACATTTATGAGATGGCAAGGGCAATGTCATAATGAAGATAATTTTATTGATATATATTGGAGAGAGGGTATTCATATTGTTGTATATATCCTCAATAGAGGAAATATAAGAGTAAACAATAGCAAGATATCATATGAGTTATAGAAAGGCAAACTTGCATTTATCAAGTATTTCAAAATATCTAGAAGCAGATGCTTCAACAAAAGGGATGAAGAAAATTTGGGCAAGTTTGAGTCAAGATCTTATGAAGGTATCTTTCTTGGATACTCAACAAGGAGCATAACATACAAATTCTATACTAAGAGATTGAACAAAATTGTTGAAAGTATAAATGTGGGAGTTGAAAAGGATTTACATCATTTTCTACTAGTTAAAAGGGATCAATAATTTGATGAATTAGCCAATACAAAACAAGAAGATGAAGTTACTAAAGAACAAGTTGAAGTTGTAGAAGAAGAATCAAGAAGAAGAAATACAAGAGCACCAATGAGATATGCTCATACAGATCATTCTGAAAATAAGATTCTTGGAGACAAGGATGAAGGTGTTCTGACTAGGAGAAGGTTATCAAGAATAAATGAACAAGTAAACTTTTCTTTGTTATCTAATATTGAGCCTAATTTTTATAGAGGCTAGCAAATAGGAGAATTGAATTAATGCAATAGAAGAATAATTAAATCAAATTGAAAAGAATAAGACTTGTGATATTTTTCCGATAACTAAGGATAAGAATGCAATTGAAACTAAGTGGGTATTCAAAAAAAAATTGAAGATGGGAAAGTGATGAAAAACAAGGCAACGCTAGTCTATGAAGGATATGCTTAGGTAAAAGGTATTGATTTTGAAGAAAAAATTGTTTTTGTGGCTAGATTGGAGGTAATTGGGATTTTTTTGCATATTCAATCTATAAGAATTTTAAAATATATCACATGGATGTCGTCAACATTTCTTAATGGAAATCTTGAAGAAGAAGTGTCTATTGAGAAAATTGATGGATTTCAATTGTCTGAGGATAAGGATTTTTTCTACAAGTTGAAAAAGGCACTATCTAGACTCAAGCATGCCCCTAGGGCTTGGTATTCTAGGTTGGACAAGTACTTGCAACAACAAAGATTCAAAAGAAGAATTGCAAATAAAAAAAATTATATAAAAATAAAAGGTGAGAATCAATTGATTGTTGTTGTCTATGTTGATGAATTTTTTTTGGTGGTAGAAATACCAAGATGTGTAAGAAGTTTTCAAAAGAGATGTCATTTTTCCTTGGTTTACAAAATGCTTAGTCAGATAAGGGAATTTTCATATCACAAACCAAGTATGTCAAGGATATTTTAAAGAAGTTCAAGATGTAATATTGCAAACAAGTTAATACACCAATTATGACATGATACAAACTAAGAAAGGGTGAAAAATTTCTTGAAGTAAATCATACTCTATATAGATCAATTATTGGAAGCTTGTTGTATTTGACTACATATAGACCTAAAATTATATAAGTAGTGTGTATGGTAATGAGTTTTCAAGAAGTACCTAAGGAAACACATGAGAAGACAATGAAGATATTTTTAGATGTTTGAAAAGTATTATGGGCTATGGTTTGTGGTATCCAAAAGGTGATGATCTTACTTTGGTAGCATACAAAAATGAAAATTGGGAAAAAAGTGCCAATGAAAGAAAGAGCACTAGTAGTGGAGCATTGTCTCTCGAAAATACACTTGTGTCATAGCTAAGTAAGAAACAAGATTCAATATATTTTTTAATAGTACAAGAAAAATACATTTTTGTACTAAAGTTCTCTGGATGAAGCAAACTTTGAAGGACAAAAATGTTGAATATAATGAACCTATCTTTATTCTTTGTGATAATACAAGTGTAATTAATATTTCAAAGAATCCATTGATGTATTCTAGGACAAAGTATATCTCAATAAAATATCATTTTCTAAGAGAAAATGTTGTAGATCCAAAAGTCAAATTAGAATATGTAGCTACAAAGGATCAAATTGTAGACATTTTCACAAAAATCCTTTCTAAGGAGACATTTGACTACCTTAGAATAAAACTAGGAGTGAAAAATCATTCTTCTTGTCAGTAAAGACCTAAGGAGAAGCAAAAGTCTAGGGGAGTACTCCATTACTCTATCTTTCATCCCTAGATTATTACCCTTAGGGGGCATGATAAAAAGAGATATAGAAAGAAAAAATTGTAGCTACTAGTTCGTAGGAGGGGAATAGTGAAAATAGATTTTTATATTGATGTTAAAGGAGGAGAAATATAGACAACAAAATTTCACAAAGGGGGAGACTAAAATTTAGAGCAATTGATAGTCAATCAGTTTGTGTTGTGTGTTACCATTAATAAAAAGGGGGAGATTTTTGGAAATATTCTTTTTGTCATTGATGTCAAGGCCTTAGAGATGGAGATGTTTGTAAATGTTGTCAATATTATCAAAAGCTATCATTGATGTCAAGAAGCATTTTGTTACTTTATTCTGTTCTAGTTTGTTAACAATATTGTTTTCCTAGACATGAATGTTGTCTACTCTAAATGGTTATGATGCAATTGGACTAGACTAGACATGGATTGTATTATATATACGAGAGTTTTGAACCTAATTACATTAAACCCTAAGATTTGTCTTGGTCAATCACTTTATGTTCTAATTGAACATTGAATGGCCTGTAGCCATTTTCAATTCCTTAAGTTGTGTCTTAAGCCCTTCAATGTCATTGGTTTATCAGATCCACTTATCGATTGTCTTGGTCCAAAATATTATTTCCTAATTTTAATTTTAAAATTTTAGGATATGAAGATGTGTGGTAGGGACAAGTTTTAGAATTCCACTATTACACACTCTAAAATTGTTAGGAATTTGTCAAGACCATAGAAGTACAAAAAAAATGACATGCGTAAAGGTCGAGCCCTTAAGGAAAGATAGTTGTACGAAAATGACATGTTTGTGTATAGGAGAAAATTTGCACCCCTTACACAAATTCCCCTTTTACACATCCCCACCTTAGAAAACCAAATACAAAGTCGAAATTCCACATCACCCAATTGCCTTCATTCCAATTGGCATCTGTCTATTGTGTCAGTGGGAGAATATTTTTTAGAGACGTGCGCATGATGCACAGACGTCTACACAACGTGTTGTCATCCTTGACAAATTCCTGCATCTAAAGTTGGCAGAGGAATTACACTTTCGATTGGGGTTGATTTGTAACATCCCTCTTCGGCCAACTAACCCCGAAAATGGTAGATTCTTCCTCATTCTCCTTCAAATTCATCCATCTTTATCTCATTTCATTCTCTAGCTCGATCTCTTCACAAGTTCTAGCATTCTCTTCACTAGCAAGCAACACTTCAACACTCCGTCAACTCCACAAAGCAAGTGTGAAGCAAGTCATTAGCAACGTGGGCTTGGAGTCTTGTGAGACCTCCTTTCATCATAGTCAAGGCTGTGGTGACCTTGCCAAGTCCATCTTCTCCTCCATTGGCTAGTGAGCTCTTAGGTGGAGGTGGTAACGTTTTGCTCCTCTCCTTTCTGATTTGGTTGAGTAGCTATTTACTGTTTTGTAGTGTTTATTGCAATCCCTATTTCTTTACTTCTTTATTGCATATTTCTCTCTCATTTCTATCTGATTGTCCATAGAGGTGGAAACACCAAAGAGGGGGTTTGACTAAGGAAAACCTCTATACAACCTCAACAATTTTCCCCTCTTTCTTTTGTGCGGGTGAACGTGCATTTGGAGCTAGCTGGTGAACTAGCGCCTCAGTGAGATCATCTTTATCACTTTAGCTCTCATCTATCTATTTTATCATCTCTGCTTGTACCTTTCATAAATTATAGTTTTGTTTTGCTCATTTATGATTACTTAGCTAGGTTGTTAGCTTGTTTTCTAATGGTTCATATTGTACTTTCTATCCTCTCACCGTATAGATTCTAGCGCACCTATGAGACATCAACGTGCCGCGCTGTCATCCCAAAACCACACTTACATTCTTGGATAGAGAGTTGTCTGAGGTATAGTATCAACTCTGAAAACTAGCTCACCTAGCCTAAACCTAGATTTTGGGCCTGAAGAGTGATCAGAGTAATTTATAGTCCTCATTATTCTCAACCTCTATTCAAAACACCCCTTTAGAGTGAGGTAAGTTTGGGAAACACTCCACTCTCGGTTCCCTGTGACCTGGAGCCTTGACGTGATCAGTTCCCCTCTCTTATATTTTTGGTGAACCTAATGTGAGCCATTTTGGTTCTGTTTTGTGATACTAAAATTATTTTCCTCTTATTCTAGGAGTGTTGTAGGTGTGAGTGTTGTGAGGCCTTCACCTTACAACCCAACTTGCGAACCCTAGTAGGTGTTGTTGGAAGGTTTCATAAGTGTTGCACAATGAATCCTCGATTAGGTCACTGTCCTATTTTAAAACCTTTGGGGGGCTTTGTGAGAGTATTGTTTAGTGCACGTGATGGACTCATTTTTGCATCAACCTATCCCCTTTGTGCAAATTGTGCACAATGGTACAAGTATAACCTTCACCTTAGAGGACCTACCAATGGGCTTCAATAGAGAACCATATCCTCTTTATATCCCTACATGGATCAATGGGAACAATGTAGCGAGTGTTCTTATTGACCCGACGTCTCAGGTGAATATCATAACTAAGAAGATTATGTTAATTAACTTCCTACACAAGGATCAATACAATGAAATTGTGAGCACCATCTGTACACACAACAAAATTTCCGTACCTCCCCTGGGTAGTATCGTGTTGTCAGTCCTTGTCAGACATAAGTCCATAAACTTGCTGTTTGACATAATCTCGGTGTTTGAACTCTTTAGAGTGAAGTTGGGTATCCACTGGCTAGTAGCTATTAAAGCAGTTCCCTTAGTTGTGCATAAATTTCTAAAGCTCATTCATGGGGGGTTAGTGCATGTGATTCATGACACTAGTTATAAACAACTAGTTGCACATGATAACTGATCCTTAGATCACTTTTGGCCTACACTTGCTAGTCCTCTTCCACTTGGGAAGGATCTCTTGTACCAAATTTATCAAAAATACAAGAAAGGGAGCTTAATTCCAAAAGTGAGGTACCCTCCATCACCTTATGCTATTTCACATAGGGAATTCCTAGAAGCTGAAAGCTATGTCGCCAAGGCTCATAGGAGGGAGGAATAAAATCCCTCTCAGGGTCCCTCTGCTTCCGCTTCCACTATTTATCTCAATGCTTCTTCTTTCCCTGTTGTGGCACCATCAGATTTTTCTCCATGCTTGCAAGAGAATCCTATGGTGCCCGCTTGGTGAAAGCCTAAGCGTCCTGAATTTGAACTTCTTGATCTGCCCATAGAGCCTAGGCCTATTTGATATGGCAGAAGGAAGGGTCCCCATTGGGAATCTTCTATGTCCTAACCTCCGCGGCCTCCCACCGCTTATGCTCCTAAAGTAGTAAACGGGAAGAGGCCCGCTACCAAGGCACTAGAGATGATTCCCCTCTTTTCTTCTCAACCTAGTCCTCCTAATCTTGTTTAGGAACCTATCCCTCTACTGGGAATAGTTGTAGTTGAAAATCCTATGACTGAGCAGGAGCCTTCTATTCCTTCACACCTTCTGGCCTCTAGCTCAAAGAGTTGCAAGAATCACCTTGCGCATGAATGCAAGCATCGAAAAAAGGCTCTCACAACCGAGCAAGCTGCTTTGCAGAGAAAGGAAGAGGAGATGATTGCCCCTGCCTTAGGGTCTCCTTCTACGTCCTCCTCTCTCCTCCCCTATGCTCTTGTTCAATCAAGCTCTGTATCACTCTCAGCTCCTGCTGTGAATGCGCCTGACCCTAAAAAGGTGCAGGTGTTTATTGCTCCTTTGGAAAAGCCGCCCTTGTTGATGTCCATTCCAGACATCCCACCTTTCCCAAATCTTGTGGACATGCCAAATAATTTGGTGGTTTCTATCACAGTTTTCTCCTCCTCTTCCTCTGTGCCTCTCACCTCGCTTGTGTGGAGTTCTCATCCACCAATGAAACTGTAGGTAGAGGTTGGTCCTTCTAGCGCTGGAGGACATAAGAGGAGCCCACCTTCTCTAAAGGGTGGTCCTACATTAGCTTGTTATGTCTTGGTGACTAAACCCGCCCTGGCTTCCCCTGAGTTTTTCACTGCTCTTGAATCACTCGACGAGCCAAGTGGTGAATCTCGGGCGCAACCCTCTTTGTCTGTTGAGGTACAACATGGCACTCTAGTAAAGTGCATATTTAACTCTTTGGATGAAGTTTCAACCTTGTCAGTGATCTTCGTGAAAATGTTGACCATAGCTCCACAAGAGCCCAATGGAGAAGACCTTGCAGGGGTTTCTTCCTTAGCCCTTGTTGTGGGAGGGTTGGAAGTTCCTCCCCTTAATATTCTGCCACTGTAGGTTCATCCTCCTTCCCCTTATGATGATCTAGAGTGGGAAGTGGATGACCTCTTGGTCAATCAGTGTTAGGGGGTGGCCTCTTCTTTATCTTTAGATTAGATGTGTGTTTGTGTGTGTGTGTGTTGTGATGTGTTCCCCCCCATATTTGTGCTATGTGTTCTTGGATGAACCTTGTCACCCTTGTTGGTTCTTGGGTACATGAGTGATTTTATGTCATGAACCTTCTTCTATTTGTATCATCATTCTTTCGTGTTTGTGATTGACTATCGGTAAATTGGGGATGATGCAAAGTGTTGGGGGCATCTAAGCTTCCCTTCCATGTTGACCTAGTTTTTTATTTTTTACTTTTTCTTCCGTGCGTTATTCCTAATCTGGTTGGGGATTGATGATATTTCGCCTTACACTATGATTACCTATTATTTATATAAGAATGAGCAGATCTGACCTCGCAAAACCAGATCCCCCTGTGCCCTTTGTTTATGTTTACTTCTCTTTCGCTCTTTGCTTATCTTTCTATCTTGTTTTCTTGAGTTGTCCCTCCCATGTGTGACAATATCATCTCTATGATACTCTGATTTTCAAAAAATGAATTCATTTCCAATGAATCTTTTCTTGAGAATATTTTCACACCTTTTCAAGAATCACATTCTTGACTTGTACCCCTAATGGAACGTGTTTCCTTCATGATGGGTTCGCAAAGAAAGAGCTTGAAAATTTTCCTTCGAGGTGGAAGCAGCTTTGACCTTCCCCTCATGAGGGGGAATTTTCTTCCTTTCAAATTTCTTCATGAAGTGAACATCTTTTGAAAGGATTCCTTAATGATGAACCGATTCAAGGAAAAATATCTTTCTTACACTTTCAAACAGTGCATCCTTTGAGTGGAACCCCTTCTTCATACCAGGTTCCTGAGGGACCCCTTTTAAAACTTTCCAATTTATCAATGGTCTATGTGACTGTCCGCTTGATTTCCTGTGCGATCGCTTTGTTTTTGGACATGCTTTATTTGCGGGTAAACATGTCACTTTGTAGGTGCGCTTGTAAATCTACTTTCCAATTAGAATTTGCAGAGTCCCCTCCCCTGGATTTCCTCCTTGAAAGAGATCTTGGGGGATGCCTCCTTCCAGGTTTACAAGCCTGTAAGGCACTTTCATCTGGGTTTCCTTCATGTACGAGATCTTGGGGGATACCTTCCTACAGGTTTGTGAGCTTGTAAGGCACATACTTCATGAGGCTTCCTTCATGTGAGAGATCTTGAGGGCTGCCTCCTTATAAGTCTACAAGCTTGTAAGATTCTTTCAATCTATGAGATTTGTCCATTGTTGGTCTGAGAGCCTTTGGTGTACCTTGTGTAGCTTCATAGTTCTGCGGGGCTATGGAGTCTTTTGTTTTGTCCTATACTTTCAAGCTTGCCAAATTGTGGTCTACTTCCTTGATAGTTCAAGTATACATTTCTAGCCCTACTAACTACTTGATCTAATTTACCGAAGCACTCATCAGTATTTGTGCTCGCTAAAGTGGGGGAAAAATGTATAGGAGCGAATTTGCACCCCTTATGCAAATTCCCCTTTTACACATCCTCAACTTAGAAAACCAAATATGAAGTCAAAATTCCACATCACCCAACTAACTTCCTTTCAAATGGCATATGTCTATTGTGTCAATGGGAGAATATTTGTCGGGGACGCGTGCGTGGTGCACAAACATTCACGTGGCGCGCTACTGTCCCTGATGGATTCCTGCGTCCAAAGTTGGAAGAGGCATTACACTTTTGATTAGGGTCAATTTGTAACATCCCTCTTCGGGCAACCAACCTTGAAAATGGTAGATTCTTCCTCATTTCATTCAAATTCATCCATCTTCATCTTATTTCATTCTCTAGTGATCTCTTCACAAGTTTTAGCATTCTCTTCTCTAGGAAGCAACACTTCAACATTCCATTGCAACAAAATCACTCTATCAACTTTGTAAAGCAAGTGTGAAGCAAGCGATTAATAGCATGGGATTTGAGTCTTGTGAGACCTCCTTTCATCACAGTCGAGGCTATGGTGACCTTGCCAAGTCCATCTTCTCCTCCATTGGCTAGTGAGCTCTTGGGTGGAGGTGGTAATGTTTCACTCCTCTCCTTTTTGATTTGGTTGAGTAGCTATTTACTATTTTGTAGTGTTTATTGAAATCTCTATATTCTTTATCACATATTTATCTCTTGTGGCTATCTAGCTGTTCATGGAGGTGGAAACATGAAAGTGAGGGTCTGACTGAGGCATACCTCTATACAACTCCAACAATTTTCCCCTCTTTCTTGTGTGCAAGTGAATGTGCATTTGGAGCTAGCTGGTGAACTAGTGCCTCAGTGAGACTATATTTGTCACTTTAGCTCTCATCTATCTATTTTATCATCTCCATTTGTACCTTTCATAATTTATAGTTTTTTTTTTCTCATTTAGGAGTACTTAGCTAGGCCGTTAGCTTGTTTTCTAGCGGTTCATATTGTACTTTCTATCCTCTGGCTGTACAGACGCCAGTGTACTTGTGAGACACCAATGTGCCACACTGTCATCCCAGAACCA
Organism: Sequoiadendron giganteum; assembly: GCA_007115665.2. NCBI lineage: Eukaryota > Viridiplantae > Streptophyta > Pinopsida > Cupressales > Cupressaceae > Sequoiadendron > Sequoiadendron giganteum. The sequence continues at coordinate 680,198,441 of CM021101.1, read as the reverse complement.
TGCTTACATCCTTTGACAAAGAGTTGTTTGAGGTACAATATCGACTCCAAAAACTAGCTCGCCTAGCCTAAACTTAGATTTTGGGTCTGAAGAGTGATCAAAGTACTTTATAGTCCTCATTATTCTTGACCTCTATCCAAAACACCCCTTTAGAGTGAGGTAAGTTTTGACAGCCCTCCATTCTCGACTCTCCATGACTTGTAGCCTTGACATGGTTGGTCCCCCTCTCTTATAGTTGTAAGTGCGAGATGTTGATGCATATCCAAGATGACCTCTGTGTCGATGAGTTTTCAATGATAGATCAATGACTACCACACATCTATGGAGAGGAGAGAGAAAATAATATGGAGCTGAAATATGTTGATGAGTGTCAAAAAATATTGATGACTACCACACATCTGCAAAGAGGAGAGAGAAGGTTCTATAGAATTGAGATATGTTGACGTATGTTGAGGATGTTGAATAATTTTTAACATAAAAATTTCCTACATTTCTATTGGTTGAAGAATATTCAAAGGGAATGCATGTTCGCTCAAATATGGTCATTGAATTTCCACCATTCATTTGAGTTCACAAACATGTAAATCAATTCTCCTGATTCAAATTTTCTCTACAGTTAGTTCTTGCCTCCAAAATTAAAATTTCTCAAGCCAACACAGAAGCAATAATGGAGGAATTTCTCTAGCCAATTTCTTCACTTCTAATGGTACTAATAATTGGTTTAGGCTGACATATCAATCTTGTCTATCATCTTAGATTGTTATATAAGATAGAGGTTTTAGATTTTTGAATGGGTACATTCACTAGTTCAAAACCGTGACTGCATATGTGTGTGAACTATCTAATCATTTCATAACTTATTTTTTAGAGTAGAGCTAAATTATGTGGAGAAGAGAATATTGTGAATATGAAGCAATCAAAATGAAAAATAAGAATTATGCATATTCATTCTGAGATTACCTATGACAGTGGCTTGTTTTTCATTTCTTTTGTAAACATTCCAGTGCATTCTAAGGTTGGTACCTATAAATTGGTTTGGGGATGGGTGTCTCTAGTGGGTTAGTTCCTAAAAAAGTATTATAATATTTTATTATTCTTTTGAGGTTGGATTTGTATAGTAGATCCAAGTAGCTTTTCTCACCATGGTTTTTCCATCTAGGTTTTCCACATAAATTTGGTGTTATCTTGTGTGATTGTGTTTATTGCTTACATTGTTGCTTCTAATGTTCCTACTGGTTCTTTGATGATAATTGGTATATTGATTAAGAACAAAATTTATTAATATATTGGTTCACCCACTCTTAGTATATTTGTGTGTTCAACACTGCTGTCATAGGATTTTTCTTAATATCACAGTATATTATGTTTGTCAAAATAGTCCTAGATTATCTTTTGTATACAAAATGACCTATGAATTATTCACATTGTCTTTAGATGAAAACCCTCTTGTCACTATACATTATGTCTTTTGACTTAGAGTCTGTCATATTCCTTCTTCATTATTTTCTATCATTGTAACATCAAGTATCTCGACATATGCTCACTACCCATTGTCATTGCCCCTCTAAATGCCCTGCTACTATCATTGAAATTTTATGGGATATATTTTTGATAGGGTCACTTGATTTTTACAATTCCCATAAAAAATGTGTCACTAATTGCATATTCAAGATTCTTGCATTCCATCATGGATGCTTTAGCTATCCTTTGGCACTAAACTATCTTTCATTATCATGCTCTGCCCCTCTTTAGTTTTAGAGCTGGCAATCTACTCAATCTTAGCCCTAAGAATGTGAAGTCAAATGCAAATATACTCCCATGTATAATGATGCTTGAGCTAAAAACCTAAACATGTCATCATAAAGAGAAGGGTGAGCTCTTTCATTTTGATTTCACATTTCCTTTTACTCATTAGGAATTCCTTAATACTACCTTGATATTGTCATACTTTACTGCCATTAATACCTATAGGTGTGTAAGTTCATTTTTTTTGGGATCTTACATAGGTTTAAATTCTCATTATATTTTATGACTATAGACTATCATCAATGTTGGATCTTGACCATTGTTATGGATCCTCGCCCTTTTCATACATTTCCTTATGAAAATTACCTATATATTATCTATTCTTATAAACTGTTCACTATGACAATCATGTGCTATTCACTCAGTTATGAATCCTTTGAAGGTCAAATGCTTGGTTTTCATAGTGATTTAGAATTTGCAAAATAACTTGTGATTGCCATGCATAATTTGGCTATCATAAAACAACAAAAATCATTTCATTATCATCCACTATTCATCCTCCTTTCTACAACTTTACACAAGGAACTAAGTAGATAACTACCCTCTTCAAAAAAGGACAACATTGTCATAGAGAAGCTTGTCATTGTTGCTTGTGAACTTCCCCCTAAAACACTATCATTAACTATTGGTTAGCCTTGATTTGATAAAAAAATATAGTTCATGATTATACTTGATAATCAAAGGTGATATTTTCCTTTAGAAACCCTCTCTAAACAATGTTTATATTTATTCTTCATTACCTCTTACTGCCATCTCTCTTAACCGACCTCTACTTACTACATCTCAAAGAGTTCTTGTTAAAATTGGCACCACATTTCTACCTTGGTCACACATTTTCCACTTTATTTTCTTATACAATATGATTGTATCATTGACGTATTAACAAGACCATGATATTGTCATGTTAGGCCCATCATTCCCTTGGACCTTAGACTGACTCTCAAATGTGATTCTTCATGATTCCTTTAATTTTTTTCTCACATCTAGTCATAGAAGACCCTAATGCTACTATCACTCTTGTCTTGATAAACACTTGTGTTGACATCACTGTCAAACACCTTGTGTTCAACAATTTTTTCTTGTAAAGGGAATCTATCATATACACTAAATTATCGTTGTGTTCTTGTTCTTGTCAAGATGGTTACTAGAACTACCTTCTTATTAATCTCAGATAAATCACCTTAGAATCTATTAATGTGAGTACTTAGGAATTCATTCTAACCTTTTATCCATTATATCTTCAAGAAAACCTTGATAAATCTTTCCACAACCTTTGTCTTTTTATTGCATTAAATTTTTTATGCATATATTGTTCCTTATAGACATCTAGAATGGGTTTTAACAAATATTTGTTTCTTGACCAAACCTTTAACATTCACCATGTGAACTAAGATACTTTTGACAAGGGGAATAAAGTAAATAGAAGGACATTACATACTATTCAATTCATAGACCTTAAACATGGATAAGGATTGAGCTACAATCACCTTTTAAAAGGAGTTAAGAATATATTTTTTTATGAATGATAACACAAGTTTATTGACAACTCTAGAGCTAATATATATTTTTAGTTGATATTGGACATGGTCATGTTGGAAAAAAAAGGATATGTTAGAGTAATTGGACATTCACTTTATTAATTAAACAATATTTGTTTAATTACGTAACGTTCCCTTTTACCTCTTTTCACTTAAGTTAACATTAGGTACATAATAATTAATTACTTTATTAATTATTATTGTGCAAGCCTAGGGTTTTCCTTTTTAAGGTTTTCATCTATATGTAGTTGAAAACTATCTTTTGTATCATAATTCATTTTTTACATTTTCAGGTGAATACATTGCTCCACATTCTTGAGCATTTCCTTTGTTGCTTCTCGTTGCTTCTCCTTGTAACAGGTTATTTGCTTGCAAAGATATTTTGGGCTTCTATGGTGTTGTATCTTCTCAACTCCAACATGGTATCAGAGCTTCAGATTTGCAACTGCTTGTTCTTGTTTTTGAGATTTTTGCATTGGAAGCAAATCTAGGGTTCTAAGTTTTTTTTTGGGTGGATTCAGCATACTCCATTTTTTGGGTTCACTTTGGGCTCAAATGGACAGTGCCATTGGATTCGTAGCACCCAAAAACCCCTAAATCGACTGTCAAATCGTCGATTTTGGTTACAGTCAATTTGGAAGGCAAATTTTTTTTTGCCCTAAGGCCGTACAGAGCAAAAATCGCAAAATTTTTTTTAAAAAAATAAAAATAAAAATAAAAAACAATGGTTTGTTGATTAATTTTTTGTGCTGCTGCTGCATTTTTTCTTCGCCACCCTGGTTACCACCAAGGCCGCCAAGCGGCCACCGCCACTGCTCGGCCAGCTCATTGCCGCTCAGGCTCGGCTCACACACCATCTCCGGCCAGCTGAAGCCCACCGGCTGGACGCTGCCGAAGTTGCCCCGCTCACAGACCTATATTAAGCTCGTTGCCGCCACAGCCACGGACTCGTCCGAAGTTCACCGACACCGCGTGGGCTTGCCGACCCGAGTCGACCATGCCAGCCCCCGCGGGCTTCTAACCCCCGTCGCCCGGTCACATGGGTGACCGTGGGCCTACAGTTGCCAGCCCCCTGGTTGTCCACGTGACCAGGGGCCGAAGACTTTCACCCTTGAGGGCTGCATGAGATATTTTTTTTCTCCTTTTGAGCAGCTTGCGCTAAATCAAGCGTAGAATGGGCATTTTTTCTCGGATTTTCGAAAACGAGATATCGTCGGAAAGCTAGTTCTGGCGCCGTTCTAGTGGTACTAGTAATTTTTCTTGATTTTGTAGTTTTTCTGTGTTTTTTGCCAGTCAAAGTCAGAACTTAGTTTTTTCACTCCAAGGGGCGTATCTTTTGCATCCGAACTCCATTTTGCGTAAACGAATAGGCGTTGGAAAGGTATTACAGTGATCTTTCCAGATTTATAGTCTATTTTACCAGAATATTTACCAGGTATTTTTTATTCAGATTTGTGTGTTTTTACACTTTGCTCAATTACTTGGTCATCTTGGCTCCTACATGGGGTTTGTTTGCATTGGATGGGTTATCTTGATATGTTTTATCATTGCTGAGATCATTAGTCTCTGAATTTTTTCATTTGAAGAGTTATCATGGGTTTCTCTACTCACCCTTCAGTTGTTCTTCTGGAATAGGGTAATTATGAGTCATGGGCAAAGGGTATACTTACACAGTGTAGGTGGCTTAATATTTTTCCTTATTTGTATGATCTCATACCTGAACCAGCAACTTTAGAGGGTAGATTAGCATGTGATATTATTAGAAATCACATTGCAGGAGTTATATTGTCTAGTGTTGATCATGACACTGTGTTGGCTATATCGGACATTGATTGTCCTCACCCACTTTGGACACGTCTTTGGGAGATCTATGGAGACCCTATTCTATCTCCATTCCCAGAGGATCCTACTTCAGATTGTCTCATACCCATTGCTTGGAGAGAGAATACACCATTTGATCATGATACTTTAGAGGAGCTTGAGTATTTAGACACCCTTACATATTTCGATGGATCAGAGTTTTGTCTCATAGTTCCTACTCTTCAGACTGAGACTTCATCAACATCTCTTGTTGTTCTTGATTCAGTGCAATAGGGAATCATACATCTTCCAGACATAGCTACTTTGGACTCTTATGCTGCAGACATATCTTTCTTGTTTGTTGAGTCCTATATTGCAGATTTGGAGGATTATCTTGAGGACATTCATCTCCTCTACCTTGACAATCAGGTTATCACTGTTCGCCCACCATTATCTGTGCATTCAGAGGTTGCATTTTAGTATTCTCCACTTCAGTTTGGATTTGGCATTATTTGTTTCCGTTCAAACAGTGAGACTCTTCAGCATCCTATCATGGCACACATCTTGAGATAGATTGGTTCTTCCTTCTTCACAGGGTTTCTTCGGTACAGGTCCATGGATCTGTTTCTTCCCAAGGGGAGGAATATCTTTTGCCGCTTCAAGATCTCCTTTTGCCACTTCAAGATCTCCTTTTGGATTCTATATCAGGCATCTACCATTGTGATAGGAGTTTCTTCATTGTGGGGGGGCCTTCTTCTCTCTTTCTATCTCTCCTATGGAGATCATTGTACATGTACTTATATGATAGAAGTTGTCTATGGGGGGTATCATGTTATCCACCTCCTATCCTTCTTTCATTAGTGCATTGCATTTCTTCCTTGCATTCTATTTTGGGGAGGAGTTTTGTTCCCACTGGGTTTTCTCCTTTACCCCATTTCATTTAGTTTGCATTGATTTTGTACATGGGTACCTAATCTAGCCTTGTTGTCGGGACCCATTGCTTTTGCTTTCAGTAGCTTCTTCTAGGTTTTAGCTTCTCCCTATGTCTATCTTAAGGGGGGGTGTTAGAGTAATTGGACATTTACTTTATTAATTAAACAATATTTGTTTAATTACGTAAAGTTCCCTTTTACCTCTTTTCACTTAAGCTAACATTAGGTACATAATAATTAATTACTTTATTAATTATTATTGTGCAAGCCTAGGGTTTTCCTTTTTAGGGTTTTCATCTATATGTAGTTGAAAACTATCTTTTGTATCATAATTCATTTTTTACATTTTCAGGTGAATACATTGCTCCACATTCTTGAGCATTTCCTTTGTTGCTTCTCTTTGCTTCTCCTTGTAATAGGTTATTTGCTTGCAAAATCTTTTGGGCTTCTGTGGTGTTGTATCTTCTCAACTCCAACAGGATATACAACTAAGAGGGGGGTGAATCAGTTGTTACCAAAATCAGACTTATTCAACATTAATCAACCTTTAATATTAGATCTAATAGTTACTAGTGCAAGCATAAATCAATAAAACATCAGAGACACATGAACACCAAGATTTTATACGTGGAAACCTTGTTAAGGGGAAAAACCATGGTGGATGTTAGTCCACAAGATTATACCCTATTAAAAGTATAATGAAGAATGAATAAAGAATAAACTTGCATTCAGGAACACTGCCTAGAGCTCACTGCTCAAAGGGAAGGTTCACTGCCTTACATAAGACAATCAGATTAAATCTATTTGATGAACATGAAGAACTTGAATACACGAGGAAAAATCTTCAATCACGAACACGTCGATCAACGTGGACATACTAAGATGATAAAGCATGATCTAGAAACATTACAGATCATCTCATAAACATACACAACAACGAAATTCACCAAAATTGCAATCTCATCTTCCAGAAACACTTGCTACAGTAACTGAATAACTGTAGGAACACAAATCTTCATAACTTTCTCAACTCTTGATGCGTACAACTGAAAATTTTGGACAAAATACTAGATACTAGCTCAACAACAAACCCTTTAGTGCATGCCACCTGATCATCTACGAACATAACTTTCCTTCACTCTAACCTTCTCAGCTTCACTAGGTTCCTGCGATATATTTATTACAATTTTCTCAATATTTTCAACATATACAGCCTTCAAAATCACCAATGCTAACAGTGTTGACATCAATGACAACCACATATAAAAAAACAACCACACCATCCAATAATCTCCCCCTTTGGAATTGATGGCAACACATGATGTGAAAAATACCATCAACCCAACTAGCTCTTCTTCAAGAATGTCCCCCTTAGATTGTGCACTCATTTCCTATTTTCTTCTTGCACTTTACTCCTCTTCCATTTTTCACATTGCTTCTCTCCCCCTTTGACATCAATGGAAAAGGTACACATGCTTTGATCACATATTTGAATAATATGACTACTCCCCCTGAGTAGCAGCCACCACAACATCAATTTGAAACAAGATTTGACTGTGAGTCCATAGATTGATGCACAGACTTGCATCTTAGTTCAGATTAGGAGGGGAAATTACCCCTTACTTGCCTTTGAGGTGTTAGGATTTCAATGGCAGATATCTAAAAGCTAAATGCAGATTTTATCAAATAAACCAGAAATAAAACACACAGAAAAATAACACAGAGAATTTAACGTGGTTCACCCAATGTGGGCTACATCCACCAAACCGCAGCCATCCAATGATTTTATTAACCAGTGCAAAACCCTATTACAATATCGTGAATAATCGCCTGTTTCTTATCATACTGTAACTCTATCCCAAACCCTTTATAAAGAGTGTATAGTATAGAATGATCAGTCACCACATACCAACAATCTCCCACTTGGAGACTGATCAGGCTCCACACCTAAAAAATATCCCACTTGGAGACTGAACCTGGATGACACCATTGCACTTACAACTCCCACTGGAAATAAGCACCTTGGACCCTGCTGTTTTCTTATACTTTAATTCAACCTTGAAGGCCAACCGAAGCTGAAGAGGAGCTCAGCTTCTCCCTTATCACTGCCTTAGTAAACATATCCGCCGGATTTACATCTGTATGTATCTTTTCCAACTTTACCTGTCCATCCTCCAACACTGACCGAATGAAATGATACCTCAACTATATGTGTTTGGTTTTAGAGTGCAAGGCAAAATTCTTTGCAAGATGTATAGCACTCTGGCTGTCTGTGAAAAAGTAATTTCAGCCTGTTGTTTTCCCAACTCTTCCATGAAAAATTGCATCCATATCATCTTCTTTGTTGCCTTTGTTGCAGCCACATACTCTGCCTCTGTGGTGGATAAAGCAACCACCTTTTGCAATCAAGATATCCAACTTACTGCTGTCCCACCAACGGTAAATACATAACCTGTGGTACTCCGTCTGGTATCAATATCCCCTGCCAGATCTGAGTCAACATAGCCTTTTAAATCTGTATTAGATCCCTCAAAACATAAATGTTTATCTGGTGTACCTCTCAAATACCTGAGAATCCATTTCATTGCATTCCAATGCTCAATTCCTGGATTACTCATATACCGGCTAACAACTCCTACAGCATGTGCAATAGTTGGTCTCGTGCATACCATGGCATACATTAAACTACCTACAGCTGAAGCATATGGTACCTTGGACATTTTTTCTTCCTTCTCTTGTGTCTTTGGACACATATCCTTAGTCAATTTTACATGACTGGGCAAAGGTGTGCTGACAGCTTTTGCATTCTCCAAATGAAATCTCTGCAACACCTTTTTAACATAATCAACCTGAGATAAAAACAATTTCCTGATTTTCCTATCTCTTGTAATCTTCATACCAAGGATTTGTTTTTCTGCCCCCAAATCCTTCATAGCAAATGAATTTGCTAACTGTTGTTTTAACTCCTTTATGTGATCCATGTTAGACCCCGCTACAAGCATATCATCAACATATAAACATAAAATAATGTAGCTATCTTCACCTAGCATCTTAAAATAAACACAATGGTCTGAATTACACCTGTTGTAACCTTGCTTAGCCATAAAACTATCAAATTTAAGATACCATTTTCGAGGTGCTTGCTTCAAGCCATATAAGCTTTTCTTCAATCTGCACACTAGTTTCTCCTTACCTTTGACTTCAAATCCTTGTGGCTGTTCCATATAAATTTCCTCTTCCAAATCACCATGGAGAAAGGCAGTTTTAACATCAAGCTGTTCTAAATGCAAATCTTCAACAACCACAATACTTAACACAGTACGAATAGAGGTCATTTTAACAACTGGAGAAAATATTTCATCAAAATCAATACCCTGTTTCTGTGCAAATCCCTTTACAACTAATCTGGATTTATATCTTTTCTTACCTCCATCCTCCTCTTTCATCCTATAAACCCATTTGTTTGCTAAAGCCTTTTTACGTGCAGGCAACTTGCATAATTCCCAAGTTTGATTTTTCAGCAAGGAGTCCATTTCTTCTTCCATTCCATGCTCCCACTGAACCTTGGTATCCACCTGCATAGCTTCATGATAACATTCTGGTTCACCAGCATCAGTTAATAAAATAGAGTACAAAGAGGGAGAAAATCTTTCTGGAGGTCTACTTAACCTTGAAGATCGCCTAACATTCACTGGAGTTTGTGGTATTTCTTGTTGTTGTTGTTGCGGAGCATGAGGAACCACTGGAACATTGTTGTTTGTAATATCATCCAGCACTGCATAATCCTGTTCTTTCTTCTCATGCTGCTGCAATAGATCTTTGTACAACACTTTCTCATTGAATATGACATCCCTACTTCTCACAATTTTCTTATTTTCAAAATCCCAAAGCCTATAACCAAATTCATCAATGCCATATCCAACAAATATACATTTCCTTGATTTTGCATCAAGCTTGGTTCTATTTTCAGAATCTATATGTGCAAATGCTTCACAACCGAAGGTTTTCAGAAAAGAATAACTCACCTTCTTACCTTTCCATGCTTCCTCTGGAATACCACAACCCAAAGGATTAGATGGACCTCTATTAATTAAATAAACAACAGTGTTTACAGCCTCTGCCCACATGTTTAAAGGCAACCCACATGCAATCTCATAGTCCGTGCACGCTCCATTATTGTTCTATTCATGCGCTCAGCCACTCCATTTTCCTATGGAGTCCTTGGAACTGTTTTCTGCCTACGAATACCATTAGAGGAACAATAATCTTCAAACTCTTTGCTGCAATACTCACCACCATTATCAGATCTGAGACATTTCAACTTTTTACCTGTCTCATTCTCAACCAAGCTTCTCCATTTTTTAAATGTTTCAAATACATCAGATTTTTGCCTAATGAAATAAATCCATACCTTCCTAGTTGCATCATCAATGAATCTGACATAATAATGAGAGCCATCGAGAGAAGATACCTGAGCTAGTCCCCATACATCCGTATGCACAAGCTCCAATTTCTCATCTTTCTTTTGTTTCCCATCCTTGAGAAAACTAACTCTCTTTTGTTTTCCATAAACACAACTTTCACAATAATCCATATTAACACATTTTAGACCTGGTAAAACATTCTTTGAATGAAGTACTTTCATACCTTTTGCACTCATATGCCCAAGTCTATTATGCCATAGTGCTGATTCAAAATTCGCAACAACTATCTGATTTTCTTCCTGCTGAAATGCATCAACTATTCCTGAACATTGATTTTTATCTGCAATAGCTAAAGTAGAAGGAACAGTATGACCTGTACAAAGATATAAGGTGCCTACTTTCGCACCTTTTGCTACTACTAAGGCACCTTTCGTAACCTTCCAATTTTTATCACTAAATGTAACGACACAACCTTCATCATCTAGTTGCCCTGCAGAAATTAAATTTCTTTTTAGCTTTGGAACGTGCTTTACCTCATGTAGTAGCCAATGATTCCCATTCTACAACTTGATCTTGATTCTTCCCTTTCCAACAATCTGACAGGGTTCATTATCTCCCAAATAAACTAGCCCAAAATCCCCTTGGACATAATCAAGAAAATAATTTCTATGGGGCGTAGCATGAAATGAAGCCCCTGAATCTAACACCCAAGAATCATCAGCATTGTCAAGAGAAAGAATCAAAGCATCCTCATCAGATTTATTACTTACCACATTTGCCTCTTTATTTTCTTCCTGTTTGTCTCCTTTACTTTTTTGAGACCACCAATCTTTCTTTACATGCCCTGGCTTACCACAGTACCAACAATCCCTCTTGTCTCTAGATTGGGACCTTCTATCCCTTGATTTTCCTCGTGACTTCCCACGACTCCCAAAATTGTTTCGTCTCTTGTTTGTTTTGCCCCTGCTTTCTGCATTCAAAACACTGCCTGATGTGGATGTTCCACCTGAGCTTTTCGTACAAATTTCCTCGCTCAAAATAACACCAACAACATCATCAAATTTCAATGTATTTGAACCAGAAACAGAATTGCTAACTGCCATTACCAAGCTATTCCAACTTTCAGGCAAAGAACACAGAATGAAAAGAGCCCTAACTTCTTCATCAAAGTTTACTTTTACAGAAGTTAATTGACTGGTAACTGTATTGAACTCATTTAAATGATCAGTAACTGATCCACCTTCTACCATTTTCATATTAAATAAACGCTTTATAAGAAATACCTTATTCAAAGCGGAAGGCTTTTCATACAACTTTGCTAGGGTTTCCATCAACTCTAGAGTTGTCTTTGCTGTTGTGATATTGAATGCCACCGATTGTGCTAGGCATAAGTGAATACTACCAAGTGCCTTTCTGTCCAAAATATCCTAGTCCTCATCTGACATTGTTGTAGGTTTCTTGGTTTTCCCTTCCAATGGTCGCCATAAATCCTTCTGATAGAGATAGTCCTCCATCTGCATCTTCCATAACTGATAGTTCTGCCCATTGAACTTATCAACCTTCATCTTACCCTCGTCTGCCATTGCTCCCACTTAACCGTGAGACTCCCACTCAACCGTGAGACTTTCTTGCAAACGATAATCGAAAACAACCCGCTCTGATACCACTTGTTAGGATTTCAATGGCAGATATCTAAAAGCTAAATGCAGATTTTTATCAAATAAACCAGAAATAAAACACACAGAAAAATAACACAGAGAATAACGTGGTTCACCCAATGTGGGCTACATCCACCAAACCGCAGCCATCCAATGATTTTATTAACCAGTGCCAAACCCTATTACAATATTGCGAATAATCGCCTATTTCTTATCATACTGTAACTCTATCCCAAACCCTTTATAAATTAGGGTTATACAAAATCGGAGTTTTTTTCCCTTTTTGTGATTTTTCCCTTTTTCAGTAATTTCACGAAAAAGCAGGACAAAAATTTTTCTTAGGGGCTACCGCCTCCGAACCCCCGCTCGGGGCCCGGCCCCGCCCCGGACCCCGGCGAGGATACATGAAGAGTGTACAGTATAGAATGATCAGTTGCCACATACCAACATGAGGTACTCAAAAGTATCCTTAGGTAACAGTTTTGTGAAAATATCTACAATTTGTTCTTTTGTAGGCACATACTCCAGTCTGACCTCTTTCTCACTCACTTTGTCTCTTAAGAAGTGATACTTAATAGATATATGCTTTGTTTTAGAGTGTAGCACCAGATTATTAGAAATGTTCATGGCACTTGAGTTGTCATAGAATATAGCAATAGGCTCATCATACTCAACTCTGATAGCTCTCAGCATCTGCTTCATCCACAACACTTAAGGAAATGGAATTCTGCTTTTTACTTAGCCAAGACACTAGCTTCTTCCCTAAGAAAAACACACCACAACTTGTACTTTTCCTGTCATTAACATCTCCCACCTAATCTACATCTGTAAAAGCATTTAGGGTAAGATCATCATCCCTTGGATACCATAACCCAAAGTCAACAATTAATTTCAAGTATCTGTATATTCTCTTAATTGCAGTCACATTTGATTCTTTTGGATCTGCTTGATATCTAGCAACCATGCACACAAAATACATAATGTTTGGTCTTGTTTGAGTTAAGTCTAGAAATCCACCAATCATTGACCTATATCTTGTTTGATTAGCCTTAGGAGAATCATCATTCCATGTTAGCTTACATACGGTTACGATGGGTGTACCAACTGGCTTTGAATCTTCCATACCAAAAATTTTCAGTAACTCTTTCACATACTTGGAATGAGATATAAAAATTTCATCATCTAACTGAGTTATTTGTAATCCTAAAAATAATTTAAGCTCTCCTATCATTGACATTTCAAATTCACTTTTCATTTCATTAGCAAAATTCATGCATAAATCATCATCACCTTCAAAAATAATGTCATCAACAAAGACTTCAATGATCAACTCTTTATCCTGATCCAACTTGAAATAAAGATTGCTATCAATAGTACCTTTATTGAATCCAAGCTTTAATAAGTATTTATCCAATCTAGCATACCAAGCTCTAGAGGCTTGTTTGAGTCGATATAATGCTTTCTTCAATCGACACACCATGTCCTTTTCATCAGTTAATTGAAATCTATCTGGTTGCTCAACATAAACTTCTTCTTCTAGTTCACCATTAAAAAATGATAACTTCACATCCATTTGATAGACTTTATAATTCTTGAATGTAGCATAAGAAAGAAATAACCTTACAACTTCAATTATAGCAACAAGGGCAAATGTTTCTTCAAAATCAATACCTTCCATCTATGAGTATCCTTTACATACCAGTCTTGCTTTGTTCTTGATCAATTCACCTTGTTCATTTAGCTTATTTCGAAAGACCCATTTAGTTCCAATCACATTTTTGTCTTGAGGTCTAGGAACAAGAATCCATGTTTCATTATTTTCTATCTACATCAATTCTTCCTTCATTGCTTCCATCCATTATTCATCTTTGCATGCTTCACTGATATTTCTAGGTTCAGTCTTGATTATCAGAAAATATTCTTCTGTAATTCTTCTTCTATTTTGTACACCTTTGTTCTTGTCTCCTATGATCTGACTTTCAGAATATCTTCTCTTTACATATTTTGGAGTTTTGAGTTCTTCTATTTTTCTCTCTGCATTTCCACTGTCTTCTTCTTCTTGATTTTCTTGATTCACCGGAACAATTTAAACTTGATTTTGTGTCTACGAATCCTTTCCACTTTCAGTATTATCTTATTGATCATATGAATCATATCTATAGTACCTCGATGATTTTTCAATATCCTCATTAACTCTGACATTTTCACTTTCAACCATATTCTTCAATATTTTATTGTAGCACCGGTAGGCTTTACTCTTTGTAGAGTAACCTAGAAAGATTCCTTCATCACTTCTAGCTTCAAATTTGACAATATCTTCATCTCTTTTGATATAACATCTACTCCCAAAGATTTTGAAATACTTAATAGTAGGCTTATGACCAAACCATAGCTCAAAAGGAGTCTTACTAGAATTTCCATTTACACTCACCCGGTTGATAGTGTATACTACAGTACTTACAACTTCTCTCCAGTAGGAATATGGAAAATTTCCTTCCATCATCATAGTTCTGGAAGCATCTAAAATTGCTCTATTCTTTCGCTCAACAATTCCATTCGGTTGTGGGGTCCGGGGAGCAGATAACTATCTTTTTATTCCATGTTCTTCACAAAATGAATTGAACTCTCGGGAAGTGAATTCACCACCTCTATCTGATCTCAAAAATTTGATCTTCAAACCTGTCTCAGTTTCTACCATAGCCTTAAATATTTTGAATTTCTCTAATGCTTCATGTTTTTCTCTTAAGAAAGCAACCCAAACCATTCTAGAATAATCATCCATAAGTAACATAAAGTACCTTTTTCCTTGTAGAATTTTGATTCTAGATGGACCACATAGATTAGTATGTACCAAATCCAGTACTCCATTTGAATGATACTATTTGCTCTGAAATGAGATTCTTGTCTATTTTTCCATTTGACATTCCTTGCATATAATGTTAGTCTCTGACTGCTTGTGTGGAGATTATTTTAACAATTTTATCAAAGTTCACATGAAACAACCTTCTATGCCACAACCAAATTACATCAAATTGAGCAATCAAACAACTCTCACTAGCAACATTCAAGTGAAAAATATTACCTCTTGTTTTTGTTCCTAAAGCAATCACACTTCCCAAGCTTCCCAAAATCCTGCACTTACCATCCTTGAACTGAAGATTGTAACCTTTATCAACCATCTGTACAACACTCAAAAAATTGTGTTTCAAACCTTCAACATATAGAACATCATCAGTATTGCATTTACCTCCAAGAGAAATAGTTCCTCTACCACAACTCACACCAAAATTGTTATCTCCAAATATTACAACAACACCATCATATTTTTCCAAAATTAGAAATTTTCTTTTGTCACCAGTCATATGATGTGAGCATCCATTGTTAATAACCCATTCATCCTTCTCATCAATCTTGGCTGCAAGAGCTTTCTCAATATTATGAATACTAGCTGATTCAATAGACACCTGACTATTTTCCTTGATAGCAATGATTACCCATTCATCTTCATTTCTAGTTTCTTTATCAGTTACATCATCAATTACACCTTCTTTAACATAATAACATTTATTTTGAAATATAGTCTTCTCAAGTTTGTACTTAGAAACTCTTTCAGGACATATTGATGCAAAATGACCTATCTTACTGCAAGAGAAACATTTAATAGGTATCTTTCCTTTGTACTTACCTTGTTTTTTGTCTCCTCTTTTCACAATCAGTGCTTCCAACTCTTCTAGCTCTCTTTCTTCATCTTCAATCAACTTCATTTCTTCTCCGTACTTGAATGTCTTCTTGGAACTCTCTCCCGGATTATATCTTTGTTGGATTTTTACGGATACAATTGCTTTGAATGTAGACTCTATCTTAGGTAAAGATTCACCAAATTCGCTCAAGTCAAAGGCAACTAATTTTCCAATCAACATGTCTCTTGTGATATTTGTTACTGTCCTGAGCTCATCAATAACATGAGCTCATGTGCAGTCTTCAAACCTATCACATTTGTCATCTCCAAATTTTTCAAAGCACTCAACAATGCTTCTATATCCTTGGTATTAATTTTTGCTTGCTTGATCTCATCTTCAAAGGAGGGACCATTCTGAGGAATAGTATATGAATTATGTGTAATCTTCTAGAAGGGCTCACCAATGCACTTCAAATGACACTCCATTCTAACTTTCCATAGAGAGTAGTTTGTACCATCGAATCTAGGACTATCCTTCTTGTATGATTCCATCTTAGATCTCCTCAAGCTGTCAAAATTCTTCAAAGGAACTTGCTCTGATACCAATTATTGAAAAAACAAGGATAGACAACTGAGAGGGGGGGTGAATCAATTGTTACCAAAATCAAACTTATTCAACATTAATCAACCTTTAATAACAGATTTGATAATTAACAGTGCAAGCATAAATCAATAACACATTAGAGACACATGAACACCAATATTTTATATGTGGAAACCCTGTTAAGGGGAAAAACCATGGTGGATGTTAGTCCACAAGATTATACCCTATTAAAAGTATAATGAAGAATGAATAAAGAATACACTTGCTTCAAGCACACTGCCTAGAGTTCACTGCTCAAAGGGAAGGCTCACTGCCTTACATAAGACAATTAGATTAAATCCATCCGATGAACATGAACTGAGAAATTAGCTTCTTCACAAGCCTGATTATAGTTTCAGTTAGGCACAAATACACTTCGCTCAACCTTCTTCACAATTTGCTCTACATTCAGATGATCTGATCTTTATTCACACATACACACACATAAACCAAGCATAATTTGAGCACACACACCTCACACACACTTAGAATGAAGAGAAAATTTCTCTTATATATTCGCTACATGGATTTACATCAACAACTCTGTCAACCACAAAATAAATGAATTACGCCTTGTCGGCCTCAATACATGAATAATTCTTAATGCGCACCAATCTAAGTCGGTCACACAATAGAAAAGACTTAAATCAACATCCTCGAGCATGCTAAAAAATAAAGTATTAATCCATAAGGATCTACAACACACTATCACCATCATGTCAGCCAAGAACATGAAAAACTTGAATACACGAGGAAAAATATTCAATCACGAACACGCCGATCAACACAAACGTATTGAACTAATAGAGAATGATGTAGAAACATTATAGATCATCATAGAAACATACACAACAACCAAATTCACCAAAATCACAATCTCATCTTCTAGAAACACTTGCTACAGTAATTGATTAACTTTAGGAACATAAATCTTCATAACTTTCTCAACTCTTAATGTGTACCACTAAAAATTTCAGACAACATACTAGATAATCTCAACAACAAAACCTTTAGTGTGTGCCACCTGATCATATACAGACACAAATTTCCATCACTCTGACCTTCTCAGCTTCACTGGCTGCCTGCAATATATTTATTACAATTTTCTCAATATCTTTAACATATACAACCTTTAGAATCACCAATGCTAATAGTGTTGGCATCAATGACAACCACATATCAACAACACAACAACATCCAACAAGTCCTTCAATAGTAGGCGATACTCATATGATGTTTTAGCAATGAATAGGGGTTTTGGCATGAGTAAGTTAAGTAAGATCTTTAGCAAGTCTCAATGTAGGATACTCTTCACTATCCTTATTCATTATCATTTTTATCACAAATTCTTACCATTGTGTGTTGGAATTTTACTTCAAAACTCTAAGATTCCCTTCCCTTTCAAAGCTTTGCAACCTTCTCACCATCTTGTGACTTGTTTCTTTCCTTATTCTCTACAAGCATGCCTGGTCTCATAGCTTATCCTTGATCATAGAGATTTCAAGGTATATACTATCCACTTGATCATGTATTCATTATCTTTCAGTCTATCAAATACATGAGTGCTAACTGTGTCTACCTCTTTTAAGCTTCCATAGAAATTTCCAACAAACCAAACATCTATAAACTGTCCCCTTTTATTATTTTTCTCATTAATACTTTCTTTGACACTTTCCCTAGCATTGTATTGTCACACCAACTTGATTACTATATGGATAATGAAATGATCTATATTACATTATCCTTTTCTTGTAGTCATAATTGAATGTCCCTTACATGATATATACTCAATATCCCTTTATGATTACAATGTCTAAGGGATAGTTATGACCTTGAATACCTATCCTCTTTCATACAGGCTCTTACATTTATTTTTCTATTATCATATACTTGGATGACTCTGTTCCCCCTTGATATCCTACCAATTCATCCCCACATAGTTTACCCCCTCCTCATATTTAATTACACACACCATACATTCTCATTCACCCCATGTTCCCTTATCCTTGCCCACTATATGTCCACTTTTTCTCTCGGGCAATCCTATCCCATATTTCATACATAGATTTCCTAATAATGAGCTTGTTATCAAGTGTATTTGCACCCTTTATAAGCTCTTAGCTAAGAAATCCAATGAAACATGGAAGCACTCCATGACCTATGGGTTTCCCATAGCTTGGAGTGAATCTCCAAAGAGGAATGGTAAGGAAAAGAGTAGATAGATAATGTGAAATGAACCTACTTCTCACTGAGGTGATGCACTATATTAATATTAATACCTATACCAATTTTTTACACACAAAAGACCAATGATTCAACTATGTTCACACAACTAAAGCTTTACCATACCCATGTATCAATATTTTATAGAAAACTCAAGTTTGTGATAGCCCTAGAAGGACGAAAAAATGAAGTTTTCTTCATAGATAATGGTTATTTACATGTTAACATAAACTATAACCTACACCAGATATGCCTTTTATATTAAAGGTGCCAAAGATAAGACATTTATTTGAAGATTCATGTACAATGAAATCACAAAAATAACATCAATTACCAAATCACACATAATAGAATACGTTTTTGAAGGTAGAAAACTGAATTTTATTGCTCAAAAGATGTTCTTACAATATGACTTAAAGTTGTAAATGCTTTGAAAATTAACTTAAAATGATGATATTGCATTGATTTTCAGTCATGAAGTGATCAGTTATGAATTAAAAAATAGTATCTTTGTTTGAAAAAAGCTTTGAAAAAGCTACAATTCTTCTCCAAAAATTGTACTTGAACTAACTCTAAACTGTGTCTAGGGGTCTCATATTGACTTGTCCCTCTATCCTAACATCTAGAAACATGTTTTTAGGAGAAAATGACATGTTCTAGATAGGTCAAACCTCTTTGGATGCCCAATTGAAATGGATTTCTCTTTTCCTCCTAGAAAGATGCTCTATAATGACGGTTGTTGAAAATTATTTGATTCTTTGACCTCTTCCAACTCATGCCACTCCTAGATGCTTGGGGATAAGGACGACTGGAAAAAAAAAATCCTATATATTTTCAATTGCTTCTATAATCTCTCAAACTACTCTCTAAGTCACTCTCAAACATGCCTATATAAGAAAGGCCTCATTTATAAATTTTTAATTTTCTATAATCACTATTGATCTATTTTATTTTTCACCCATTATTGGGAAATATATGCTCTTGATTTTCTCTCTTACAAAAGGATATTTTTACTGCAGGTGAACCTTGGAGGTTGGGTCCTTGAGTGAATCTAACATGGTATGAGGTTTAGATATACAAACCTCCTTCTCAAATCTGAGAGTTATTTGGTCATGAGATTTTTTTTGTTCTAATTGTTGGCGAATCTTGAACATTTTTGTATGATCTTCTCTTGCATCATATGATGACTTTGAGAATCATCAAACCTTGATAGAGATATCAAATTTGGAGGGGGTTCCTCTTTGTGGATTTGTATTATAGGTTCATTTTGGAGCTTTTTGTTACAAATATGAACTAACCATTGAGCTTAGGGTGTCAAATAAATATAATTTAGCCTTTTAACATATTTGAATTGGATAGTGAGGCCATAATTACAAGGGTTTGAAGTTGAAAAGTCATTCAATGATTATGGACCATCTTCTACATCTAGTTTCGAGTGGTTTACATTGAAACACATTGTACATTGAAGGGGGCTCCATGGTCTCTCCTCTACTCTCTTACTAGTGGACCTTTTCCTCACATGGGGATTTGTATTTCACATTCTTCTTTGAAATAATTTTGTATTTTTTCTCTTGAGTATTCTCAAATTGGGTTTTCTCCTTTTCTCAGTTTATGAGAGATTATATTTATACATGGGAACCTAATATTGCCTCATAGTTGGGACCTATATTTATATCATTTGAATTTTTTCTTCATTCGAAACCTAAGTTGCACTTAAGAGAGTGTGTTAGTTTGAACAGGTTTCTTTCTGATCTATTTTCATCATTCAAGTAGTGTGAACATGCCACATTAGCCAAACACTCATTAGTTAGGATCTATTCACACATGTTCGTATGTAAAATTTTCTTTGGGCTCTGGAAATGTTTCTATAAGCTTCTTGTGCACATGTGATCTTATACTATAGTTGTATCATGTCATAAAATTAAGATGCTTGTCATCATCCTAGTTTGTCCTACCTCTCAATCCTGGCTATAAAAGAAAAAACTCATTTGTATATTTGACATATTCAGTGGTAAGTAATTATCAATATCAATTTACATTCATTATCGACAAACTTGTGCCCTTGATTTTATCTCTTTTAGAAAGATATTTTTGTTTTGTATGTCATCCTAGGAGCTTGATTCCTTAAGTGACTCTAACAAGGAGGGGGCTAGTACAAAGGATCATCAACCACAATATAAATAGATGAATTTGAAGGAGGAACATAACCCAAAGGAGACAACACCAGAAATTAATGGACATTGTTAGAAGACGGTTGGATAGGGGCATTGGGTACCCTTGACCTAAAGTGCAGATACTCGAAATTAGAATTCAGATCTTAGTTTTTCTTTGTCAATAGTTTCTTCTCCTCTGGACTCAATATCAAAAAATTTTCTGTCAATGATAAAATCCACTTTACCTGGTTATACTCTTGTGAGAAAGCTTGCTCTACAAGTAGATTATTGTGTTGCTAAAAAGTGAGGACTTTGTCACTTTTCGCTCATTTGGATCTTTGCCTATGGATTTTGGACCATTTTCAGTCCCTTTTTACATCTTTCCAAGCCTTTTGACAAAGTGTTGTAAAACATTTTCATGCTCTCTTAGGTTTGTCATCACTAAATCAACCCAAAATGACCCCTTAATCCTCATACAAATCCTATCTTAGTGTGTTTTATTGAGACAATCCCGAAGAACATAAATAATTATATTTTAGTCACTGAAAAACAATAAAAAGTGCCTAGGTGGACTAGGTCGCCACCTTGGGCGACCTAGTCCTATGTGGCATAATTTTTAATTTAAACTTAATTTCTGTCAGGATTTAGGTCTCTAAAACCCTAAGGTCGGTCAATATGATGTTATTTCGGGAAAGTTAGGGCATAACTTGTATAAATAAGCTCCAAAACCCTAATTTTTCATTAGGTACCCTCATTTTCACCTCTCCTCTCTATCTCTCTTCTCTTCTTCCTCTCAAGCCAGCTACATTTTGAGTAGTCTAAGCCAACAAGACATCTCTCAAGAGGAATTCAAGGGATGAACCATTTCTGCAACACAAGGTCATCCATCATGGCAAGGTAAAAAATCTCTCTCACTCCTTTCTTTCATGCTTCTTTACATTTCTATCTCCATTTGGTTTGATTACTCAAAAGGGGTTTGACTAAGGCAAACCCCTAATCCATAACATTCAACAAGTTTTCCTTATTTTGTGTGTTTTGCAGGTCTTGTAGGAAGATTTGGAAAAGGACCAAGGTGGAAGATCATCCTACAAATCATCCAAGCTCATTAGGGTTGAAGAAACCCTAGGTGCAGCTTGGAAGACACCTCCAGGTCAGATTTTGCATTTTCGGGACCAAACACCTAAAGAAGCAGGAAATACAAACAAAAGGCCTCAGATCTCATCTTCTGGTTCATAGAAATTCAAAAGAGGACTAGTTCACCACTTTGGGTGACCTAGTCTCACTAAAACTATTTTCCAAAAATCTTGGTAGATCTGGATACCCTTTTAGCTAAAATGGGCTTCGAATTAGTTTTTCGAAATTTGTCAAAAAAGGGACTAGATCGCCCAACTTGGCACAAGTGTCCCTTTCGGCCTCAACATTGAATTCAACAACATTTCCAACTCCTACAAGCTTTGAGGTGCACACCCCTTCATTTCCATTTATTCCTGTAATAGTTTAGTGTATATTTCTTAGGTTATTTTGTGCATACTTGCATATCACAATGTATATTTTAGCATAGTTACATTTCAATAGTTTACATTCAATAGATAGGTCTATTTTGTTTGTTTCCAACACTAAGCCACACATTTGCACACACCTCACAAACCCCAAAAACCCTTTCTTTGAATGAACACCCAAAAACACAAAACCATTAGGTGAAAGAGGGTCCATTCACTCAAAAGTTAGCTTCTAGAGTGAAAAACCCTAGAGGCTCATTGGGGTTCAATCCTCTTTCCCATCTCGTGTCTTTGTTTTTGGTGGTTCATTTTGGTGAACCTGACATTCTTACACTTTATTTTCAGATTTGCACAAGTCTTCCTCATCCTAGGATTAGCTTGCATTACATCTTGCATTAGTGAAAGTGCATCCTAGGGTTTCAAAATTTGCATTAGTGAAAAGTGCATTTAGGTTGCATTTTTCATCTTAGAACATTACATCTTGTTGCAATTTTGCATTTTTCTGTTTGGTTTGCATTCCTCATACAAAACTACCTGTATCAGTTCAAAACACCTACAAAATCTCAAAAAATTTGCTAGGAGGACTAGTTCGCCATCTTGGGCGACCTAGTCCCTTCAGGGTTCTGAAACTACCCTTTACAGAGCTGAAAACTTAGTTTTTGAGCCTCTATTTTGTGCCATTACATACTTGTATGAATAGGTTGTGTTTCTGTTACATTTATTTTACTAAAATTAGCATAAATTAGCTCATTTCCTGCATTGTAAATTTTAAATTTTGCATTTACCAAATTTCATTTTTAGATCATTGATAGTGTAATCACCAAATTGCCTTCTTTATCTGAAAATTGTATTTCCTTATTTCTTTACATTGCATTGTACATTCTTCTAACATGTTTATTTCAATTTTTTCTAAAATTGTAAAGAAACGATTAGTAAATAAACATGTTAATCATTCTTTTAATACATTTCCTAGTTATGAGAGTCTAGTAAATGAAAATGTTAATAATTGTCCTGAACGTACACGACCTTCTATCTCTCCTATTTGTGAGGATGATGTGTTAGAATAAAATAAAAACATAGATAATCATGATTATCATAATTGTTCCCCTCTTGATACCTCTCCTTCTCATGACAAAGGTATCTTGTTAAAGGAAGGTACAATTGTTGAGCATCATGACAGTCTTTCTTTTTCTTCTCCTCATCCCCTTTGGGAAGATAGTTTAACACTAGAAAATGACATTATAGACACTTTCCTAAACATCACCTTACCTAGTCTCTCTAACTACGATGATCACCCTTTCCCTTCTTCTAATGTCTCTCCTCGATGCAACGAGGACATGCTGGTGTTAGAAGATCCTTCTCCTAAGAGTCATAAGACTCTCAACCCTCCCTACCTATTTGAAACTCATAATGGTCCTTCTCTTGATGCCTCCCCCCCTTGTAGTGAAGCATGTGATGAACCTCTTCCAAGCTCTCCTACTAGATTAGGTTGTTTGGAACAAGACAATGTGACCTTTGATGATCAAATAGCCTCCTATCCTAATCCTCCCTCTCCTCATAAATCCATCATTGATCGTTTCCTTAATATTATGCTCCTACAAGAAGATGTAGAGCCTATATTAGGCTCTCCTCCCCTAGGGGATGTTAATATTATTCAACCTCAACTCATCCTTTACCCTCCTTCAACCAAACCCACACCCGAATTTACCTTATACCTGCCTACCCCTAGTTTGCTACAACAACCGAGTCCTAATACCATTGCTCATACACATTATACCCGCAACACCCCGCGTTCCCAACCATCAACCTCCACTTCTTTACCTTTACCTAATCCTCACATCTTACCTGCTGCCCCTCGCCTAAATTCATTCCTTAGGGAGTATGACCTTGTTGATCAACTAAGGAATACTCCCGCTAAGATCTCCCTATGGGACCTTATTCAAGTCTCCCCTCACTACCACAACAAGAGGCAAGAAGCCTTACAACATGATCCTATCCTATCTACTGAGCCATCAAATGACATAGCAACTATTATTCATGGAATCAATGCTGATATTATTTTTCACCAAAGTGAGCTCCCTCCTTTGGATGTAAAAAAACAAAATGATGCTTTCATGATAATATCCCAATACAAAACAAAAGGGATAAACCAGAATATTGTAGACACAGGCTCTGCCCTTAATTTATGTAGTGTGAGCCTTCTAGATAGACTTGGCATAGATAGGTCCCACATCCAATCTAATTCCCTCTTTGTCAGAGGATTTGACAATGGATCTAAGAAACTACTCGGCGTGATCACTATCCCTCTTACAGTTGGAATGACCACATTGGACACAACCATCCACATTATGCCTTAGGAGGTTTCATACAATCTTCTCTTAGGTAGACCATGGATCCATGCTATGAATAGCATGCCTTCCACACTTCATCGAAAGATGAAGTACATCTATAATAACAAAGTGTACACACTCAAGGTTGATCCTGAACCTAATAGTTGCTTAAACATTGAAAAATACAAAGAGAATCATTTCCACACCTTAACACCCACCTCCCAAGTGGAACCCTCACACCACATCAATAACGACAAACATCTTCAGCCACTCACCAAGCTCTTAGATGATGATTGGGGTTCCTTAGACTTCACCCCTCCCTTAATGGGAGAATCCAAGATCATACACCAAGACTCTAATAAGGGAAACATAGTATTTTCCACACAAGACTTGAGCGACCCTTCCGAAGCATCCACCTCAAATACTTCAGCCCAAGAAACACATGATGAACAATCACCTAATCCAAAAAAGTTGAAAAAGATTTATGGCAAAGGTTATGATATCATGAAACAACTTGGCTATAGTGGACAAGGTCATGGTGCCAATGAACAAGGTATCCACATCCCTATAGAGCATATCACACAAACATCCAATCATGGTCTTGGATTTTGTCCTCTCATTGAGACCATCCAACTTTCCTCTACCACCAACTCCATCCCAAATCACTCTTCTAACCCAAACTTAAAAAATGATCCTTTGGCACCAATATAGGACTATTTTCTTAACACCAATGTCATCTCACACCCTCCTCTAGATTCAGATATTACACACTCCTCTAAGAGAGTGTAAAATATCTCACAATTTATAGAGCCTTGCATAGGTATGACATCCCATACTAAGCACGACCCTTCCTCATCCCAACCCAAAGGATCCCCTTCCCCCCTCGATCAAGAGGGTATCTTGTTGAGACTCCTCCAAGATCACTTGATCTCCCTTTCTCCCAGAACTCGAAATAAATGTTCCAACAAAAATTTCTTTTGTGCCTTCCATCGAGTTCATGGTAATCACACCAATTAGTGTAAGGCCTTGAGTTCCACAATATGATCTCTTAAGGAGCTTGGAAATCTCCCTCATGTGGGGGAACCTCACTCCTCTAATTGATACAACTTTACCCTCCCTTTCATCCCTTCGATCCCTTTCGGCTCACTCTTGTCCTGTACTAAGTGGGGGCAAGAGGTGAGTTAGCCTTTCTCCCTCGTATGTCACTGGTCATTGTCTCTTATGACTTGTAGTTAACCTTTCATGAACACTTAAGAGAAAGCTTGATATGTGGATGACATGTCTTAAGTTGACTCGCATGTGACATACACCCCTTCTCCTCATGACACAACTTTTCAGAAACATATGACTAGGCATAGGGCTTTCCGAACAAGCTCTCATGTCCCTTTCTTCTTCTTCTCTACTTTAAAGCAATTGCTCACAGTATGGTGTTTCACAATTCATTTAAAGTGGGGGCATACATCACCACTCACATGTCATTGTACGATCTTCTTTCTTCTTGTGATTCCTTCTCTTGAAAACATTACACACAATGTTGTTTAGGATTGAGACATCTGCTTTTTCCTCTTTTGCATACAAGATGAGCCCTTGCCTCTCTTGCATACAAGATGAGTACATTTTCACTTCGCCTCTCTTGGCAACATTACACATAATGTGAGTACATACCAACCATGTGTATGTTTCTCACCTTTTGGGACTTCTCACCCCGTGGACAACCTCATGTTTTGTGGCCCCAGAGTGACCACATATCTCTTTATTCTCTTCACACTCAACCTTGTCATTGCATGATCATGTATCTCATTTTGTCGTAATGCATTCACCCTTGAATGTATTTTGCATTGATGTCGACTTGACTTGAAATCTTGAATCCTTGGGGGCTTGACCACCTCCTTCTCCTTCATCATTCTTTGCCATCTCCATTGGGATACTTTAGTGTGAGTTTGAAGAAAGTTCATCCTCTCACTAAAGTGGGGGCTAAATGTGTCACTAAAAAGTTAGGACTTTGTCACTTTTCATTCATTTGGACCTTTGCCTATGGATTTTGGATGATTTTTAGTCCCTTTTTACATCTTTCCAAGCCTTTTGACAAAGTGTTGTAAAACATTTTCATGCTCTCCTAGGTTTGTCATCACTAAATCAACCCAAAATGACCCCTTAATCCTCATACAAATCCTATCTTAGTGTGTTTTATTGAGACAATCCGGAAGAACATAAATAATTATATTTTAATCACTGAAAAACAATAAAAAGTGCCCAGGTGGACTAGGTCGCCACCTTGGGCGACCTAGTCCTATGTGGCATAATTTTTAATTTAAAATTAATTTCTGTCGGGATTTAAGTTTCTAAAACCCTAAGGTTGGTCAATATGATGTTATTTCGGGAAAGTTAGAGAATAAATTGTATAAATAAGCTCCAAAACCCTAATTTCTCATTAGGTACCCTCATTTTCACCTCTCCTCTCAAGCTCTCTTCTCTTCTTCCTCTCAAGCCAACTAGGGTTTGAGTACTCTAAGCCAATAAGACATCTCTCAAGAGGCATTCAAGGGCTAAACCATTGCTGCAACACAAGGTCATCCATAATGGCAAGGTAAAAACTCTCTCACTCTTTTCTTTCATTCTACTTTACATTTCTATCTCCATTTGGTTTGATTACTCAAAAGGGGTTTGACTAAGGAAAACCCCTAATCCATAACATTTAACAAGTTTTCCTTCTTTTGTTTGTTTTGCAAGTCTTGTAGGAAGATTTGGCAAAGGACCAAGGTGGAAGATCATCCTACAAATTATCCAAGCTCATTAGGGTTGAAGAAACCCTATTTTCAACTTGGAAGACACCTACAGGTCAGATTCTGCATTTTCGGGACGAGACACCTAAAGAAGCAGGAAACACAAACAAAAGGCCTAAGATCCCATCTTCTGGTTCATAGAAATTCAGAAGAGGACTAGTTCGCCACTTTGGGGGACCTAGTCCCACTGAAGCTATTTTCTAGATCTTGGTAGATCTGGATACCCTTTTAGCTAAAATAGGCTCCATACCAGTTTTCGAGAATTTGTCAGAAAAGGGACTAGATCGCCCAGCTTGGCACAAGTGTCCCTTTTAGCCTCAACATTGAATTCAACAACATTTCCAGCTCCTACAAGCTTCTAGGTGCACACCCCTTCATTTCCATTTATTCTTGTAATAGTTTAGTGTATATTTCTTAGATTATTTTGTACATACTTGCATATCACAATGTATATTTTAGCATAGTTACATTTCAATAGTTTACATTCAATAGATAGTTTTATTTCATTTGTTTCCAACACTTAGCCACACATTTGCACACACCTCACAAACCCCCAAAACCCTTAATCCTTTGAATGAACTCACCCAAAAAGCATATCACCAAAGTGGAAAGAGAGCTCATTTCACAATCAAGAACTCCTAGGTGAAAAATCCTAGGAGCCTAATTGGGGAATCCTCTTTCCCTTGTTTGCATATCTTTTTGGTGGTTCAATTATAATCTTGTTGTTTTTTGAATAATATATTGGGTGGATTTTGAAGTGTGGGGTTTTTATTTTGACAAGGTTTTCCCCACATAAATCAAGTTGTGTTGTGGTATGAATACTATTTATGTTTATTTCTATTTAAGTTTTTGTAACTGTTCAGATTTGAAAAGTTTTTGCATAACCCTCCTTTCAATATTAGTGTAGGAAGTTGTTCACCTACAAGTAACATCCTTGCAAATATGACAAAGAATCAGACTTAGGAAGGTTTAGATAAAAGTATAGAAGCAACATCTAACTCTAGAAAGTGTTGATATTTATTTAGAAATTAGTACAAGAATTCAATAGAGTACTAGACTTTAGAAAGTTTCGAGAAGTATGTCTAGTAGCTAGGTCAAACTTCACAATCTCACGATTCTTTAAAATCCAAGATCTGCAACAAAATGGAATAGGATAGGGGGTAGAAATGTAAGTTGCAAGATATCCTCTTCCTATATATATAGTTTTTAATTAAATATTATTCAAAAGTCTTCACCCTTGTAAAATTCTTTTGGAACTTCTAGAGGTTGACCTAAAGTTGGAAAGTTCTATTTTTAATCCAAAATTTTACAATTGTAATTTTTTTGATGAATATCCCTCTTGTGGGAAAATGAAGTGAGGAAGTAGAAGGGATTTGTACATAAGTGAAAGTGTTAAATTTCATCCCTCCACTAAAGTTCTACAACTAACATTTTGTTAAGGTTTTAATAATTTTTTGAGTCATGTCATGCTAAGTGGATCAAACATGAGAATTCTATAAAATTTTAAAGGTCAATCCAAGGATCAAATCTTTGATCCTCCATCCAAATTATAGATTCAAAACCCCTTAAGGATTTTTTAGGTATTTCAGATCAATTCCTTTTAAACAGAAATGCAAGGAATCTAGGAAGGTTAGGATAGATGACTATAATTTTATGAAGTATTCTCCTCCTCTAAAGTTCTTTAATTTGGACCACAAGAATAAGTGTAAGCTAGAATAAGTTTAGGCACTTAGTGAATTTTTAACTAGAGCATCACAAAATTAAGGAGTTTTGATGATTTGGCTATTTTATCTAGTTTTAAATATCCATTTTATAATAATATGGACAAACTATGGCATACAAATATTGCTAGAAATGAAGTGAACCCCAAAACTACATGTTTTACATAAGTGAAAGTGCACAAAGTCGTAACTCTTAGTTCAAAGGAAAAACAAAACCATAGATGACAACATCAAATAGGATGGAGACACTAAAATATCCTGAAGCATATGTATGCTAAGATCCTAAACTTACTATAAATAGAAATGAGTTAAAATTTATGGATCAAAATGAGGAAGCAAATATTCTTACATAGAGACCAAGTACGCATCCTAATGCTAATAATTGCAACGTGCACAAGATTCTTTCCTTACTCATTCAATATTTCTGGGCATAGTGAGAAAATAATATTTATTTTTATTTTTATTATATATTATATTGTATATAACATAATATATACAATTATTAATAATTTATATACTCTTTCACCATTTCTATAGCGATATATATACTATTTTAAGTTTTAATATGGAGAAGAAGGGTTGTCTCTTGATTTGTTATTGTAGCCAAACATTTTTTTTATTTCTTTTCCAATTATAAAAGAATAGCTACCCAAATGAATAAATTTATTGAATCGATATTAGAAAGCTAAGGAAGAACTGCATGTATTATGTCTAGAAGTACATAGTGAGTTATATTTGTTTTAATTGAAAAATAACAACAATTAGATTTAATATATATATATATATATATATATATATATATATATATTTGAGACAACTGGGATCATAAAAATCCATAGAAAGTTAAAGATCCAACCAATAAATTAT
>CM021101.1:680135252-680168285 GCA_007115665.2 Sequoiadendron giganteum | reverse complement strand
GTCAACTCCAAGTCTCAAACCCTAGGAAGGACAAAAAGACAAGTTGCAGGTCACTTTTGAGGGTTCATGTCACACTTTGTTGCAGAAAAGGCGCACATCAATCGGGACCCTCAAAAACAAAGCCCGATTCCGCGTAAAGCTACAAGAGAACTAGGTCACCCCTATTGGCGACCTTGTCCATGTGCTAGGCCCGAAAAAGGGTTTTTTGCATTTTTGGACACCCATTTCCCTGAAACCTGTTTCGGGAAAGTTTTCTAGTTGGAGGACTAGGTCGCCCCACTTGGCATAAGTGTCCTCCTATCATTTTCAAGCATTTTCCAAAATCTTCATGAGCTTTCAACTGCAATAACATTTCTCTGGGTGCACACCTTCTCTCCCTCTCTGTCATTTTCTGAAAAACACACATTTAGGGCATATAGTCAATTAGTTTGCATTAGCTTAGTTTTACTTTATTTCCATTTGCATGTACATTCAAATTAGTTTTAGTTTACTTTCAGCTTTAGCCACACATCACACACATTCACAACCGTCATCGAATCCATCTCCCCCTTTTGAATGAACCCATGCCATTAACACATATCAACAGAACGGAAAGAGTGCTATTCCTAACCCAAGTGCTCTTAGGGTGAAAAACCCTAAGAGCCTAGTAAAGGGATCCTCTTTCCCTTGTTAGACATACATGTATTTGGCAGTTCACCATATTTTATAGAAAACATATCAGTTTGATTCATTCTCATAGTTAACCTAGGTATATCTTTGCATTATCAAATTAGATCAAGTAACAATCAATTAATCCTTACCAACACAGTACATATAATCAAATGAATGAATTTGTGATACAAAATTATGGCTCTTCCGTTGAGTTTAATAGCCAAGTGGGTGTTTGAGATTAATTTTATTTCTTTTCCTTATGATATTCAAAGAAGTTGTATTTAGACCCTAGATCCCTTTTTCCCACATCACATTTTAGTGAGCCCAATGTTTGTGCATTTTAAAAACTCCTGCGATATTACTTAAGTCATGTTGAAATACATGAATACAACTTAAAAACAATGAACTTATAATTGATGGGTGAATTTTTTTAGTAAAAAATATTGAGAAAGTAGTTATTTACATAATACTTTCAATCCAAAACATGGAAAAATTTAATTTGAATTATTGCAAGGTATATATGCACTCAATTATTACACTATAAAACCTTTTTTTTTTATC
Source organism: Sequoiadendron giganteum (assembly GCA_007115665.2). NCBI lineage: Eukaryota > Viridiplantae > Streptophyta > Pinopsida > Cupressales > Cupressaceae > Sequoiadendron > Sequoiadendron giganteum. Next base: position 680,167,073 of record CM021101.1, on the reverse strand, counting down.
GTTTGGGTCATTTGGTTGACTCCCATTCAAATATTAAGCCTCAATTAAATGGTTATTAACCTTGCTAGAAGGAGAATAGATTCATTACTTATCTACTTCGGGTTATATCGCTATTCTTTTTAGAAGGCTTCTCAAATTATTTATTTTTCTTCTTCTAACAATGTGCATTAATGTCTAGTGGTGTCTCCTTTGGGTTATGTTCCTCCTTCAAATCCATCCCTTCATGTTGTGCTTGATGATCATCCTTTGTACTAGCCCCATCCTCTTCAAATTCACTCAAGGAATCAAGCTCCTAGGATCACATGCAAAACCAAAATATCTTTCTAAAAGTGAGAAAATCAAGGGCACAAGTTTGTCTATAATGAATGTAAAATAATATTGATAATTAGTGACCAATGAATATGTCAGATATACAAATGAGTTTTGTCTTCTATGGGAAATTTTGAGAGGTAATACAAACTAGGATGATGACAATAGTCTTAATTCTATGACATAACACTAAGCTCTTTGGATTTATTGGTATTAGGTCTTCTAGAGTAACCCTGAACAGATTTTCACACTTTATGGCATTAAGATCAACTCATTTTATATAATCATCCTAATATTTATCTTCTCCTCTTCCTCCTTAGGCTTTTATCCTTCCATATCCTTCTCCAAGCCTATCTTCTTATATCTTCAACATTTCCTTTGATTCTGGCATCTCCCTTCGAGATGAATAGTCGTGGGGATCTTGTCGATGACAGTAGAGCTTAGTTCTAAAAATAGGATTGGTGTGCTTATATTCTTCTAAAAAATATAGTTAGAAGACTAGGTTCCACTTAGTGGTTCCTACCATCTCATTCAAAATATGTGCTCACTTTTTAGTTCTATGTGAAATTTTAATCCATTCTTGGTAGCATTTTATCTCTTATTTGGGCATAATTTATTGGTTGGATCTTTAACTTTCTATGGATTTTCTTATGATCCCAGTTGTCTCAAATATATATATATATATATATATATATATATATATATATTAAATCTAATTGTTGTTATTTTTCAATTAAAACAAATATAACTCACTATGTACTTCTAGACATAATACATGCAGTTCTTCCTTAGCTTTCTAATATCGATTCAATAAATTTATTCATTTGGGTAGCTATTCTTTTATAATTGGAAAAGAAATAAAAAAAATGTTTGGCTACAATAACAAATCAAGAGACAACCCTTCTTCTCCATATTAAAACTTAAAATAGTATATTATCGCTATAGAAATGGTGAAAGAGTATATGAACCTATGGAAGATTGTTCTTTCTATGTAATAATATTTGCTTCCTCATTTTGATCCATAAATTTTAACTCATTTCTATTTATAGTAAGTTTAGGATCTTAGCATACATATGCTTCAGGATATTTTAGTGTCTCCATCCTATTTGATGTTGTCATCTATGGTTTTGTTTTTCCTTTGAACTAAGAGTTACGACTTTGTGCACTTTCACTTATGTAAAACATGTAGTTTTGGGGTTCACTTCATTTCTAGCAATATTTGTATGCCATAGTTTGTCCATATTATTATAAAATGGATATTTAAAACTAGATAAAATAGCCAAATCATCAAAACTCCTTAATTTTGTGATGCTCTAGTTAAAAATTCACTAAGTGCCTAAACTTATTCTAGCTTACACTTATTCTTGTGGTCCAAATTAAAGAACTTTAGAGGAGGAGAATACTTCATAAAATTATAGTCATCTATCCTAACCTTCCTAGATTCCTTGCATTTCTGTTTAAAAGGAATTGATCTGAAATACCTAAAAAATCCTTAAGGGGTTTTGAATCTATAATTTGGATGGAGGATCAAAGATTTGATCCTTGGATTGACCTTTAAAATTTTATAGAATTCTCATGTTTGATCCACTTAGCATGACATGACTCAAAAAATTATTAAAACCTTAACAAAATGTTAGTTGTAGAACTTTAGTGGAGGGATGAAATTTAACACTTTCACTTATGTACAAATCCCTTCTACTTCCTCACTTCATTTTCCCACAAGAGGGATATTCATCAAAAAAATTACAATTGTAAAATTTTGGATTAAAAATAGAACTTTCCAACTTTAGGTCAACCTCTAGAAGTTCCAAAAGAATTTTACAAGGGTGAAGACTTTTGAATAATATTTAATTAAAAACTATATATATAGGAAGAGGATATCTTGCAACTTACATTTCTACCCCCTATCCTATTCCATTTTGTTGCAGATCTTGGATTTTAAAGAATCGTGAGATTGTGAAGTTTGACCTAGCTACTAGACATACTTCTCGAAACTTTCTAAAGTCTAGTACTCTATTGAATTCTTGTACTAATTTCTAAATAAATATCAACACTTTCTAGAGTTAGATGTTGCTTCTATACTTTTATCTAAACCTTCCTAAGTCTGATTCTTTGTCATATTTGCAAGGATGTTACTTGTAGGTGAACAACTTCCTACACTAATATTGAAAGGAGGGTTATGCAAAAACTTTTCAAATCTGAACAGTTACAAAAACTTAAATAGAAATAAACATAAATAGTATTCATACCACAACACAACTTGATTTATGTGGGGAAAACCTTGTCAAAATAAAAACCCCACACTTCAAAATCCACCCAATATATTATTCAAAAAACAACAAGATTATAATTGAACCACCAAAAAGATATGCAAACAAGGGAAAGAGGATTCCCCAATTAGGCTCCTAGGATTTTTCACCTAGGAGTTCTTGATTGTGAAATGAGCTCTCTTTCCACTTTGGTGATATGCTTTTTGGGTGAGTTCATTCAAAGGATTAAGGGTTTTGGGGGTTTGTGAGGTGTGTGCAAATGTGTGGCTAAGTGTTGGAAACAAATGAAATAAAACTATCTATTGAATGTAAACTATTGAAATGTAACTATGCTAAAATATACATTGTGATATGCAAGTATGTACAAAATAATCTAAGAAATATACACTAAACTATTACAAGAATAAATGGAAATGAAGGGGTGTGCACCTAGAAGCTTGTAGGAGCTGGAAATGTTGTTGAATTCAATGTTGAGGCTAAAAGGGACACTTGTGCCAAGCTGGGCGATCTAGTCCCTTTTCTGACAAATTCTCGAAAACTGGTATGGAGCCTATTTTAGCTAAAAGGGTATCCAGATCTACCAAGATCTAGAAAATAGCTTCAGTGGGACTAGGTCCCCCAAAGTGGCGAACTAGTCCTCTTCTGAATTTCTATGAACCAGAAGATGGGATCTTAGGCCTTTTGTTTGTGTTTCCTGCTTCTTTAGGTGTCTCGTCCCGAAAATGCAGAATCTGACCTGTAGGTGTCTTCCAAGTTGAAAATAGGGTTTCTTCAACCCTAATGAGCTTGGATAATTTGTAGGATGATCTTCCACCTTGGTCCTTTGCCAAATCTTCCTACAAGACTTGCAAAACAAACAAAAGAAGGAAAACTTGTTAAATGTTATGGATTAGGGGTTTTCCTTAGTCAAACCCCTTTTGAGTAATCAAACCAAATGGAGATAGAAATGTAAAGTAGAATGAAAGAAAAGAGTGAGAGAGTTTTTACCTTGCCATTATGGATGACCTTGTGTTGCAGCAATGGTTTAGCCCTTGAATGCCTCTTGAGAGATGTCTTATTGGCTTAGAGTACTCAAACCCTAGTTGGCTTGAGAGGAAGAAGAGAAGAGAGCTTGAGAGGAGAGGTGAAAATGAGGGTACCTAATGAGAAATTAGGGTTTTGGAGCTTATTTATACAATTTATTCTCTAACTTTCCCGAAATAACATCATATTGACCAACCTTAGGGTTTTAGAAACTTAAATCCCGACAGAAATTAATTTTAAATTAAAAATTATGCCACATAGGACTAGGTCGCCCAAGGTGGCGACCTAGTCCACCTGGGCACTTTTTATTGTTTTTCAGTGATTAAAATATAATTATTTATGTTCTTCCGGATTGTCTCAATAAAACACACTAAGATAGGATTTGTATGAGGATTAAGGGGTCATTTTGGGTTGATTTAGTGATGACAAACCTAGGAGAGCATGAAAATGTTTTACAACACTTTGTCAAAAGGCTTGGAAAGATGTAAAAAGGGACTAAAAATCATCCAAAATCCATAGGCAAAGGTCCAAATGAATGAAAAGTGACAAAGTCCTAACTTTTTAGTGACACATTTAGCCCCCACTTTAGTGAGAGGATGAAAGCACAAATTTTTGATGCAAAATTAGATACCTAATATATCGCTAAATGATTATCCAAAATTCTAGGGCACCTTTGCATCCTTTTCCCATAAATTGATGAAAGCATAAACAGAGTGCAAATATGAATTCCTACAAAAGGGTATCTATGCATGAATTAGTTTTTTCACCTACCTCTCCATAGTAATGGTCATATGACCCAAGATTTATGAAGGTTCTAAATTACATGTAGGCAATCATTTTTCCATGTTTCCTACAAACCCTCTTGAGTTATGATGATTTTAAACCTTCAAGACCTCAAAATAGCCTAAAAATATGTAAATTTTGATGGATTCAATCCAAATTTCTCCTTTTTATGTGAATTCAACCTTGACTTGTCAAAGATTTTAAACTTTTTGGTCTCTTCAAATATTTACAAAACTAGGGTTTCTCAATTTCAACCAACTTAACATGATTCATCAAAACTTTGAGATTAATAAGTGGTTTTCTTTGCTTATTTGGTTTGAGAACTATAAATTTTAAATGTGCTTCATTTTAAGTCATCTTCTAGTTTAAATAGAAACTAAAAACACATAGTGAATCATTATCAAAGGATAAATCATCACTGTCGAAAAGTTTCTTAGGGAACATTAACTTTACAGATCGATCTAACCCTAGTTCGTCCATATTATTATAAAATGGAGATTTAAAACTAGATAAAACAGCTAAATCATAAAAAATCCTAAATTTCGTGATGCTCTAGTTGAAAATTCATCGAGTGCCTGAAACCTCATGACCTAGATCAAGTTTATATAAAATATTTTAGTTTACACTTATTCTTGTGGTCCAAAGTAAGAACTTTAGAGGAAGAGAATACTTCTCGTCTATCCTAACCTTCCTAAATTCCTTGCATTTCTATTTAAAGGGGATTCATTTGAAATACCTAAAAAATCCTTAAGGGGTTTTCAATCTAGAATTTGGATGGACGACCAAAGCTTTGATCCTTGGATTGACCTCTAAAATTTTATTAAAATTTTTTGTTTAATCCACTTAGTGACATGACTCAAAAACTTATTAAACCCTTAACAAAATGTTAGTTTTAGAACTTTAGTGGAGGGATGAAATTTAACACTCTCACTTATGTACAAATCCCATCTACTTCCTCGCGCCATTTTCCCACAAGAGGGATATTCATCAAAAAACTTACAATCGCAGAATTTTGGAATAAAAATAGAACTTTCCACCTTTAGGTCAACCTCTAGAAATTCCAAAAAAAATCCACAAGGGCGAAGACTTTCGAATAATATTTAATAAAAATTTACTATATAGCTAGCAAGAGGATATCTTACAAATAGCATTCCTACCCCCTATCCTATTCAATTTTCTTGGAGAGAAGCATCATGAGATTGTGATGTTTGACCTAACTAGTAGACATACTTCTCAAAGCTTTCTAAATTCTACTACTCTATCGAATTCTTGTATTATATTCTTAATAAATTTCAATACTTTCTAGAGTTGGCTCTTGCTTCCAAACTTTTATCCAAACCTTCCTAAGTCTGAATTTTTGTCAATTTTGTAAGGATGCTAAGGTAGATGGACAACATCTTACACTAATATTGAGAGGGGGATTCTGCAAAACCTTTTCATATCTAACGGTTACATAAACTTAAATAGAAATAAACATAAATAGTATTCACACCACAACACACTGATTTGTGTGGGGAAAACCCTGTCAAAATAGAAACCCCACACTCCAAAACCCACCCAGTATATTATTTCAAAATCAACAAGATTATAATATACTTGCAGAGAAAGCTTTCTCACAAGACTATTACCAGGTAAAGTGGATTTTATCATCAACATAAAAAAAATTGACATTGACTCCAGATGAGAAGAACCTACAGACAAAGAAAATTTGAGATCTGAATTCTAATTTTGAGTATCTGCACTTTAGGTCCAGGGTACCCAATGCCCCCGTCCAACCGACTTAATCTCACTTTTATATGTTAGATTCCTTTATGTCAACACTCTACTCTTCTAAAATATGTTTTTGCTTTTTCAGCACCATATATGTCACCAAAAAGTGTATACCTTGGCACTTTTTCACTCATTTTGGCCTTTTCCACTGGGTTTTGGCCTTGTTTACCTTGATTCAGCCTTGTAAGCTTGCAATTCAACACTAATATAATAGTGTTTTACTAAGGTGTTGTGAAGTGTTGTAACACATTTCCTCACTTTTCTAGGACCCTTTCAACATAATTCACCTAAATAATACATTCTTGCACCTCCCTAAGCCTTAAGACAGAGTGTTGTAAAGTGTTGTGTTGCATTTTCACACTTATCTAGGCCTATAACCCCTCAATCAACCCTTTTTATATATTCTAATTTGTCCTTTTAATGCATCATTAGTCCCGAACTAAGTGTGTTTCGGGAGGCAAGTCTGATAAACCTTATAAAACATAAATTAATTCTTTACCACCATCGAAATTTGCCTAGGACGACTAGGTCGCCACTTTAGGCGACCTAGTCCCTTTAAGCATAAAATTCAAATTTTAATTAAGATTCAACGGGAATCTTTCCTCCTGAACCCTAGGGTCGGCCTATTAGGTTACATTTCGAGAAAATTAGGGTTTCACATGTACAAATAAGGGTTTCTACCTCCATTTTGTCTCTCTCCTAGCCCATTTTTACTCTCTTGGTTCATTTTTACTCTCTTTCTCTCAATCACCAAGTGCTCAAGCAACCAAGACTTCACAAGCAAGCATACAAGCATTAGGGTTTTTAGACTAACTCCATAGGAGCTGCTCATGCATGTTGCAGACCATCAATAAAGGTTTGGTAAGCATTTCTATTGTATTATCATTCGCTCTTGCTTTCCTTTGTGTTTATCTCATTTGGGTTTAATCACCTACAAAGGGGTTTGACTTAGGCAAACCCCTATATCCTAACCCCAACAATTTATGGTCTTTGCATGTGTTTGCAGATCTTTTGATGCAAATTAGGTGAAGGACAAGGTGTTGTAAGAAGTACCAACATTCTCCTCAAGTCAACTCCAAGTCTCGAACCCTAGGAAGGACAAAAAGACAAGCTGCAGGTCACTTTTGAGGGTTCCTGTCACACATTGTTGCAGAAAAGGCGCACATCAATCGGGACCCTCAAAAACAAAGCCCGATTCCGCGTAAAGCTACAAGAGGACTAGGTCACCCCTATTGGCGACCTTGTCCATGTGCTAGGCCCGAAAAAGGGTTTTTTGCGTTTTTGGACACCCATTTCCTTGAAACCTGTTTCGGGAAAGTTTTCCAGTTGGAGGACTAGGTCGCCCCACTTGGCATAAGTGTCCTCCTGTCATTTTCAAGCATTTTCCAAAATCTTTCGAGAGCATTCAACTGCAACAACATTTCTCTAGGTGCACACCTTCTCTCCCTCTCTGTCATTTTCCGAAAAACACACATTTAGGGCATATAGTCAGTTAGTTTGCATTAGCTTAGTTTTACTTTATTTCCATTTGCATGCACATTCACATTAGTTTTAGTTTACTTTCAGCTTTAGCCACACATCACACACATTCACAACCGTCATCGAATCCATCTCCCCCTTTTGAATGAACCCACGCCATTAACACATATCAACACAGCGGAAAGAGTCCTATTCCTAACCCAAGTGCTCTTAGGGTGAAAAACCCTAAGAGCCTAGTAAAGGGATCCTCTTTCCCTTGTTAGACATATATGTTTTTGGCAGTTCACCATATTTTATAGAAAACATATCAGTTTGATTCATTCTCATAGTTAACCTAGGTATATCTTTGCATTATCAAATTAGATCAACTAACAAGCAATTGATCCTTACCAACACACCACATATAATCAAATGAATGAATCTGTGATACAAAATTATGGCTCTTCCATTGAGGTTAATAGCCAAGTGGGTGTTTGAGATTAATTTTATTTCTTTTCTTTATGATATTCGAAGAAGTGTGATTTAGACCCTATATCCCTTTTTCCCCACATCACACTTTAGTGAGCCCAATGTTTGTGCATTTTAAAAACTCCTGCGATATTACTTAAGTCATGTTGAAATATGAATACAACTTTTAAAAAATGAGCTTATAATTGATGGGTGAAATTTTTTAGTAAACAATATTGAGAAAGTAGTTATTTACATAGTACTTTCAATCCAAAACATGGAAAAATTTAATTTGAATTATTGCAAGGTATATATGCACTCAATTATTACACTATAAAATCTTTTATTTTTTAATCTTTTGGGTCATTTGGTTGACTCCCATTCAAATATTAAGCCTCAATTAAATGGTTATTAGCCTTGCTAGAAGGAGCATAGATTCATTACTTATCTACTTCGGGTTATATCGCTATTCTTTTTAGAAGGCTTCTCAAATTATTTATTTTTCTTCTTCTAACAATGTGCATTAATGTCTGGTGGTGTCTCCTTTGGGTTATGTTCCTCCTTCAAATCCATCCATTCATGTTGTGCTTGATGATCATCCTTTGTACTAGCCCCATCCTTGTCAAAGTCACTCAAGGAATCAAGCTCCTAGGATCACATGCAAAACCAAAATATCTTTCTAAAAGCGAGAAAATCAAGGGCACAAGTTTGTCGATAATGAATGTAAAATAATATTGATAATTAGTGACCAATGAATATGTCAAAATATACAAATGAGTTTTGTCTTCTTTGGAAAAGGTTGAGAGGTAAGACAAACTAGGATGATGACAAGCGTCTTAATTCTATGGCATAACACTAAGCTCTTTAGAGTTATTGGTATTAGGTCTTCTAGAGTAACCCTCAACAGATTTTCACGCTTTATGGCGTTAAGATCAACTCATTTGATATAATCATCCTAATATGCATCTTCCCCCTCTTCCTCCTTAGGCTTCTATCCTTCCATAGCCTTCTCCAAGCCTATCTTCTTATAGCTTGAACATTTCCTTCGATTCTGGCATCTCCCTTCGAGATGAATAGTCGTGGGGATCTTGTCGATGACAGTAGAGCTTAGTTCTAAAAATAGGATTGGTGTGCTTATATTCCTCTAAAAAATATAGTTAGAAGACCGGGTTCCACTTAGTGGTTCCTACCATCTCATTCAAAATATGTGCTCGCTTTTTAATTCTACGTGAAATTTTAATCCATTCTTGGTAGCATTTTATCTCTTATTTGGGCATAATTTATTGGTTGGATCTTTAACTTTCTATGGATTTTTTTAAATCTAATTGTTGTTATTTTCAAGTAAAACAAATATAACTCGCTATGTACTTCTAGACATAATACATGCAATTCTTCCTTAGCTTTCTAATATCGATTCAAGAAATGTATTCGTTTGGGTAACTATTCTTTTATAATTGGAAAAGAAATAAAACAAAATGTTTGGCTACAATAAAAAATCAAGAGACAACCCTTCTTCTCCATATTAAAACTTAAAATAGTATAATTATCACTATAGAAATGGTGAAAGAGTATATGAACCTGTGGAAGATTGTTCTTTCTATGTAATAATATTTGCTTCCTCATTTTGATCCATAAATTTTAACTCATTTCTATTTATAGTAAGTTTAGGATCTTAGCATACATATGCTTCAGGATATTTTAGTGTCTCCATCCTATTTGATGTTGTCATCTATGGTTTTGGTTTTCCTTTGAACTAAGAGTTACGACTTTGTGCACTTTCACTTGTGTAAAACATGTAGTTAAATTGGGTTCACTTTGTTTCTAGCAATATTTGTGTGCCCTAGAATTTAGTTTTGTCCCCCTATTTCATCTAGCACGTGATGATAGAGATTGCATTCATTGGCGAAGAAGATTGACATAAATGCAATAGTTTGACAGGTAGTACTCTTAAGGATTGTCACAAACGAAATTCCTTGATGAGTGGAACTTGGTTATAGGGTAATCATGAAAACACATAGGAGTTATCATATAATAGAGAATAACTGTTCTAACCATATGGAACGATACAAAAGGATGACTAAGTTTAGACTACTTGAAAGTCAATGAAAATTAATTGATAAATTTTCTTTATTTTTAGAAGCTTGAATAACATCTAAAGTTAAATAACAAGAAAAGATATCATTATGCATGCACGTATTATTTTCTTTCTCTCATTCTCTCACACAAAATATAGATTTTAGTTTTTTTTTTAGGTCATGGTTAATACGAAAGTCACCCTTCCAAATTTATAGGAGATTTCAAATTATTACTTTTTCGTATTTTAAGATGTGAAAATTATTTATAGAATTTTTATTTATACAAGAACTACTTTTTAATCTATTAAATAATTTACTATAAAAAAATATATTAAAATTTACTATCACATTAGTAATAATCATTCATATTTACAAATTAAAAAGAAAATCAATAAAACAATCTAAATTAAAATTAAACATATATATGCTTCACCTTTTTTATATTTGTCCCATAAAATTAATCTGTATACTTCGTGTTTATTATGTGAGTATGCTTTGAACAATATGCTTTTATTTCTTAATATGCATGTACTTTTGTAGTGCCTCTTTCCACATACAAATATGTCAATCTCGACACAGTATCCATTATAATTAATCATGTATTACAACAAAAAGGATTGGTCCACTAAGGCATAACCTACACTCTTCTAATTTTCTAGGATATTGTGAATTACTTTTATTTTTTATTTTAAGATCTTCAAATTATTTAAAGCTTTTTTACTTGTATAGGAGCTTATTTTTGACAATTAAATAATATATTATAAAAACATTATAATTTATAATTTCATCAATAATTTTTATTCGTATTTACAAGTAAAATAAAAAATATTTTCAATTAAATAATATAAATCAAAAGTAAGTATATATATGCTTCAATTTTTTATATATGTCATATATAATTAGTTTTTATTTTTTGGGTTTCTTGTGTTAGTATTCTTTGAATAATATCTATTTATTTTAATATGTATACATATTTCTAGTGTGCTTCCATGTACAAACAGGTTGATCTTGATATTGTATCATGATGAGATTATCATATGTTAGAAAATAAATATTTGACAATTGGACATAACCTACACTCTTCTAATTTTACAGGGGATTGCAAATTATTGTTCTTTCTGTTTTAAGATCTTCAAATTATTTCAACAACTTTTATTTATACAAGAGCTATTTTTTAATCAACTAAAATAATTTACTATAAAAAGATTAAAATTTATAATCATATCAGTAATAATTGTTCATATTTTCAAGTAAAATAATAACACTTCTAATTAAATAATCTAAATTAAAAGTATATATAAGCTTCAGTTTTTTATATTTCATAAATAATTAATTTTCTATATTTTATATTTATACTGTGAGTATGCTTTGGATAATATATGATTTTTTTAATACGTGTGTATATTTATAGCATGTGTTTCCACATACAATTAGTTCAACCTTGATATTGTATCATATTGAAATTAGCATATCTTAGAACATAAAGGGTTGACATTTAGGCGTAACCCACACTAGTCTCTACATTGTGACCATCTCACTCTATCTTTTGTTAGTCGACAGTAAATTTTATATTGCGATGCCTTGAATATTCACTCAAGAAAGTACAAATAGTTTCCTTCAATTTTCAGATTGGAGGCCAATTCAAAATCCCTTTTCTCAAAAAAAAAAATTTAAAAAGCACAATTCTCAAGTTGCACATGTTTGATTTGATGCTGGTGGAATCGGCTTCAAATCGGTCTAACACTAAAACTAGGACGCATTGATTTTATGTACACATTTTTTACTAAAAAAGCCAATATAAATTATGAAATCTTGGGACATAAATTCTCATATTTCAAAATAGATTGCTTAATTTTCCTATCACTAAATCAACGCATCTCCTAGTGATACAAGTGTTATTTGGTAAAAATCATTGTACCATGATATCTAGCATAATTATTTCTACCTTGTAATTTTGTTATTATCATATTGACATGGGAAAATATATTGGATTTATCGTTTATAGAAAAAATGATTAAATAGTTATAACATCATACAATTTGTAGAGTCATCACGCATCTACGTGAGATATGATGAAAGCCCATATTTCGCAGCATTAATCAATGCCTTTCTATAGTTCAATATTTTTCACATTAATTTATAGGTTTTATCATCTCTATATCACTCTTGCATATTGCACAACTTTGTGTTTATTTGAATTTTCTTAAGTTGTTTCATCTTAGAAAGGTTGAAACATAATCATGTGTAGGATAAGGGAAATATGAAACCATCACATGGATAGAATTTGGACCCTTTTAATCACATGTAGCATGTATTTGTGATTGTGTATAATGTTGAACCGTGTGGCTAGGTAGGAAACATAAAAATTACCTTTGTCGTTGTCAGTGAGACTAATATAAATACAAATTGTTTATTGGTAGGGATGGATTTGAGTGGAGGAGAGGAAAGATAAACCGGTGTGTGATAATGGAAAGGGTCCAATATTTGTACACCCTAATTTTATGCCTCTCAAAATAATAGGTACTAATTTTGAGTGACTCGGGTTTTATAATAGATTGCTTGGAGTTCATTTTTTTAATCAAATTCAACTCTTCACGATTGAGATTTAAATTTAATGAAACTAATTTTGACTCAAACTTACCTTGAACTAATTTCTTTTACAATCAAAATTGAAGCCTAAATATATTTTATTGACTTAATGCCACAACTTTTTCTTATTTTTTCAGTAGGGTTTGAAGAGTATGTGTGCATATTATTTCTACTTTAGAAATTCCTATAATAACTTAACTATTTTATCGACATATAAAACTTATTTTCAAGATAGTTTGACTCAAAAGAATCTCAAAATATCAAACTAAGAGAAAATGACATAAAAGAAAATAAACCCTTATATTCCAAAATATTAACAAACTATATATAATTGTTATGTATTTTAGTGAATATTTTCAAACGAAATAATCTTCTTAATTTTAAAGTTTAATCTTACTGCTATTACTTTTTATAACTTACTAGATAAAAAAATATGTAAGCTAGTTATATTCATGCAAAAGTAATAATTTTATTTATTTAAAATAGATTATAAGAGAGACTATGTTGAATAATAAATAGAATAAAATAATAAACTTACTGAACAAAAACATTTACAAGCTTTAACTAGGAATGAGAGATTGCACGATATTAGGCTTTGGATTCGTTTCCCCGCTAATTTTGTAAGGAAAAATAATGTTTTATAAAATACACTCACATGGCAAAGTCATAAGGATGGGTAGGTAACATGCGAGAAAAAAACATAAAAATCATGTTTGCGATCTAATTCTCAAATAGTTTACGTGAAAATTGGGCACAATTTATGCTCATTTCTTGAACGAAGACTCTTTTCGATGACACAAGTTTCATTTATTTTACCATAAAATTCAATTTTGGTATCACATTATCACGAAGAAGAAGAATGATGAAAAATTAAGATCTAAAAGGGAGCTTTTAAATCTTCTATATAGACAAAAAGTAATGTGTTCTAGCTTCTAAGAAGTTCCTATCTATGATCTGAATTATTCTTATGAATTTCGAGGACAATACTAAACCAGATGTTGGTAGTATTGTAAATAGTGATAGACAGTGAAAACAAACATTGTTTTATTTAGAATACGAAAGCTATTGTGAATTTTTTGCAAGCTCGTGAATGAGATATATGCCCTGGATTCATACAAATCGGGCAATCCTGTAGGAGAGATGTATGCCCCTTGGACACTATTTTGGAGAGTTGATATTATTTGACAAACTCATCAGATGAAACGTATGTCGTGCAGCATGGCAAACTCATCAGAAGAGATGTATGCCAATCACTCTATCTAATGGCTTTTAATTGAGCCTTTTGATACATTTTCATAGAAGATGAAAATTCACCATCCATGTCCTCATTATAAGCCAAATGCATCGTTTAAAACTGAAAAGTCATCACATTTGAATGAAGAAAATTTTGATTATAAAATTCAAATATATTGTTTAATTGAATACTCCTTGTTTTTTATCATTCATCCCTCTTTGAAGGGAAATGGGCACCATTGCACCTGCTTCAAATTATGCTCATTATAAAGTTGGATTCTCAAACGTTGGTACGACTATAAACAAGTGCAGTCGCTTTACCAAATAAAGAAATTTCAGTCAAGTAGTTGCAACAATGGTTAAAGAAGATGAAGCAACACCGCCAAACCAAATAAATGATAGTTGAGAGGCAGAGGAAGATTGAGTCGCTTGGATTCCAAAATAAAGTGAGGTGGTCATCAGTAAGGCTAATGAGCAACTAGCTTGAAACCGTCTATCACTGGTCCACACAATGAACTCAGATCATCACTCTAGGCCATTTATTTGGGTACTATATTACTGCCTAATATCTCTCAAAATTCTTATATCATCATTTCGAACAAAATTTATAGCAACACCCTTTCGACCAAAATGATCTCAATGACCAATCCTAAGTGTAAATCTCAGGATTGTTGGGAAAGTCGTAGTTTATTGCCAATGAAACCTACTGAACATCAAGACCGCGAGCCCAAAAATCAGTGGTGATCAAAATGCGAGTTGCACCAACACAAAATTCGACCATAATTGCATCACATTCCTTTTGTAGCATATCTCCATGCATAGATGATACAGTGAAATTATTGTGCCGCATCTTTTCTGTTAGCCAGTCAACATTTCTTTTTGTATTGCAAAATATAATAGCTCGAGTGATTATAAGTGTATCATCAGGATCACATAGGGTGTCAAACTTCCATTCTTCCCTTTCGGCAATAACAAAAAATATATATTCAATAATATATTGTTTAATTGAGTACTCCAACTTGTTGTTGATCAATCTATGAGTAACAATAGAGAGAGATTACAATTAGCAGTGAACTTGCGTGGACCTATAGAACATGAATTAATACTGGATGTGGAGTGGGAAGTTGGAATCTAATAGTTGGTGTCTTCAATTCACTAGGCTAGTAGTGTGAGGAAACAACCTTAGAATTTTAAATTCGTAATCTATATTGGCAACATGGTCAAGAACTCGAACACCACAAGGCACGATTCTTGATAATAAAAAAATGAGATGAAATGATCAAACGAAAACATATGTTCACCGAATAAATACCTACTTTCTAGGTATGTGTGAGTGTATGAATTTGTTGAGAACCTCCAATATCAATTTGGACTAAAAGTGAGTGATTCAGAGCCCGAAATAGACACTTGGTAGATTGTAGGAAGACCTTTTTCACTTTTAGAGGCTAATTGTGTGGACTTTTCCACCTGGGGTGACCGTGTCTATGTCAAGCAGCGCTATGCGGCTTCTAGAGGGGCTAAATCATTAAATACAATTTATTGTTTATCTCAATCACTTGAACTTTCGCACTCATTATATTTCTCTATACTAGACATACAATCTACTTTGTGTGAATGAAAACCCTAAGAAATAAAGGTTAAACAGCGTAGTCTCCCTGAGTCAACCCCCTTCTAATAATTTAATTGAAGATTTGAAATCAAAATGATTTTAGAATAAAAAATCAATTCATCGGTGGAACCCACATGGCTGCAATTGATACCTCATGAGGTCTCTAGGTTATAAATCAAAAAAATTACAAATGGCATCATCTTTTTAAAGTTAGAATACTTTATAAGTTACATGACACCAAATAACTACAAAGGCTTCTCGTAAAGTGTGAATTTTCCATAAAAACTTTATGAAAAACACACAAAATGATAAACTGGAGAATGCCAACCACATAGAATGTAAAATGGGTTTCAGCTTGTTAAAAGTAGATGAGGATTTTGCAAGAAAAATGCCTTTCCCATAAAATCTTGCAGTATACTATAGGTAGCTAGTCTTTATTTAGGACACGATGTGCCTCCTTTTTGAAAGAGAAAAATATGGATTCTTCTACGAGTCTGATGTTCTCGACCATGGTGGAACCCGCCAAGTAGCTAGATTGAATTGTCGAAATTCTTGAATTGACAGCAAACCTAAATTAAAGCTTGATTTTCATGCAGGAAATCTAGGGAATCATTTTCTTCTAGGTTTGGTGCTATATAGTTCAATTCTTGAATCTTATTGTGACATGATTGTAAGATGGACGATATCTACCCAAGTGTCACAATCTTGTTGATTCTAGGCTCCCTCCAATTATTTTGTGGATATGCAGTTTTATATAAGAGTTTGGCCTGTAGGAAACATTCATGATTCTGTTTACTCGAAGATAGTCCGAGGGGGAAAATAAATTGGAGGTAGGATTTAATCTTGATGTATTCGCATTGTTAAAGAACTTTGAAAGGGTACAATCACATAGATTCCTCTCTAGATTTCAAGCGTCTCCTTGGTAGACTATGATATTTGATGGACTCATGAGAGTGTGTCTCACGACTACTCATGTGACATTTAGTGTCATCATGTATTGAGTATTTTCTAGTGTTTAAACACCGCAAGTCGTTGCACATATTCACATTGGGCTCTTCTTTAGCGCATGTAGGTTATCTTTGAGCTATTGCAAAGTTACAAGCATGCTTGAATGCATGATGAATCTTAATCTTTTGTGTTAGATTGAGATGTAGAGGTGTAACATAGTTCTCTTTCTGGTTTATGCAAACTCTTTTACTCTTCTCTTGCACTAAATTTGTTTTCAAATTGATAGGCATTGGTGTTGATGATCTAATGATCAATCCTTTCAATTAAAAAAAAACTCTTGTATTTATTGGAGGCATGGTGTAGGGGATGTAATGTTTTTGCAAGGTCGCGTTCCAAGCTTTCCCACAAACGAGCGAGAGTGTCGATCTCGTAGAGGCTCCCATGGACATTCTAGGAATGTATTGTAACCATTGGTGTTGCTAAATAATACATTAGATGCGTGCGGTCTGGAGGCCGCCTCGGTTTTCGCGAAACACTTTTGCCGGGGTATTTGCATGCGACTTCTCTTCTTGCGGTTGCCTCCGTTCTTCGTCTCTCATTCTTTTTCTTTCTAAGGGCTGCTTTCAATAGTCGAAAACTCTCCTCGAAGGGCTATTGAGAAAAAGCGATGTCGGTGTCCTGTTTCCACTTTAAGAGCGTAGTTTATTTGCACTTGCGTAAGACTAGCATCTACAATATCTTATAGTAGCAGAGGTATTTTCATAACGAATCCTTGGTTATAAAACAAATTGTTTGATCGTCCTCGGAATGGTATAAGTTCCACATGCTTTCGTGGTGAGTTAATGCAAATGGTGTTAAAACTAAAACTGCGTCGATCGAGCATCACAAATCAAACAACAGAAAGTTGAGGGCGTAGTGAGGATAAGAGTTTGTATTGATTATGTATGTATAGCTTTGTACAAGGGTGAAGGCTGAAAAACAAGGGTCGTCTCTGCCTATCAACAATCGATCAGAAAAGCCTGCCGGCAAATTTGGAGGCAGAATCTGCAAGAGGAGAATGAGGATCGCGACCCAGCTGCAAGGCCAATCTCCAATGGAATAGCTCTCCGTTTTCTCTCACCTCTGGATCTGCCTCTTTCAGAGTGTCTGAGATGGACGAGTTCAACAGATGGTAGAATCCTGCGCAGTTTCTGTACATCTCAAACACCATTCCAACCTGACCTCCATGGCTCAGTGTGTTGCCCACCACGCCCAACACGCCAGCCACCATTGACATGGATAACAAGGCCCCATTCAAATTCAATGCCCCTGCAATCCCAGTGAGCAATGGGCCGGCTATTGCAAGAATACTGTTTACTCCCAATACTTTGCGGCTGAGGCCCACGAACTCTGCAATATCGCCGCTTTTAAGCATCTCGGAAACACCTCTCAACTTGTTTTCCAGCTCTGCACTCCATCCATTGATGGTTTCGGTCTTATCACTTTGGGTTTGGGTTTTATGATTCTGTTCTTCTCCTTGTTGTTGAGGCCACCACACTGTTGGTTGCACAAGCTTTGGAAATTTGTCCAGCATGCCGGGGAAGAGAGGCAGAGGAAAAGCCTCATCCAATGCAAGCACCGCTTTGTAGGCCTTGGTGAGGAAGGAGTCTGCACTCCGCTCCTGCCGAAGGTGGGGAGGCAGAGCAAGGTTTGTGTGGATGTCAGTGTTGAGCTGGCGGAAGAGCCGCGCCGCCATTCTCTGCTCCTCCGCTAACTGCGAAGGCTGTATTTTGTTCACACCGCACATCAAAGCTGAGGAGAGGCCATACAAAAGTGTGGCGACAGCATTATTACTATTATTATTGGGCAAAGCCTGGAGAATGAGCGCCGCCAGCGTGGTGTTGGTGAGGGAAGCGAGGAGGAGTTTGTTCCATCCGTCTCTCTGCTGTGCGAGGACAGCGTGCATTTCTGCCCGGTCTGCCGCTGCTGCCGCCACCAAACGCAGCTTTGCCACAACCATCTCTTCATCATCTTTATCTTTATTGGGATTTTGGTCGATGTGAAACTTGGTTAGCGGGCGTATGAACAAGTCAACTTGCTTCTGTTGCAGGTAGCTTGTGCTTGGACCATCCAACGAAGCCACAACCCTTGCAGCGCCATGGCCATGACGACGATCAAGATTTATACGCCGTGATTTATTTGCATAATTCGCCAATCCTACACAACCATGTTTCTGTGTCTGCAAAGCTGTGTTACTCTTAAGAGCTCTTGTTAGCTTGAGAGCCTCCATAATTGCGCGTTTCTCCGTGAATCCTCGGGTGGAGGTGTATACGTATATGTATATGTATATGCAGGATATTTGAAAGGCCAATTCCAATTTCTGCTACTGTGTTTACAAGCAAGCAGAGAATGAAGATGAAGAATGGAAGTGTGGGGCGGGCATTTTATAAGGATTCTAGTCTCCACTCGGACCTATTCTATTCCCTACTCTGCAGTTGACAATAGAGACGTTGGAATTGAACGAGCCCGATTGCGAGAGTTATATCATCTTAACCAGTCAATTTGACCGGGCCCTCGTTACAATTTTACTGTTTCTTCTATACATTTGACGGTTGGTAGCTTGATCGCGGGGTACTAAATTTTGCATTTCTATCCATAACTTATAACCGTCTTTCTTGTTTCCTTTTTCGAAATCGCTTTGCTTATTCTTCACACATTAGATAAAAGAGGTTTTGAGGTAATTTGAGTTTGAGAAGAGGCGGCCGTATTATAGATTTCGATATTGTGTCTCCTTTCTGTCACATGCGCCGGTTTATGATTTTAAGGGAATAAATCATGGATGAGAGAGCCGGCACTTATAAGTATATTGATATAAATGTTTTTGGAATTTTATGAAATAAATAAAAAGTAATTAGATATATGCAATTTCTAATATCACGAGGATTCAAATATTTATCAATCATCCATTCTATATCTATGATGTGTGTGGAGATGGTTACTATCAATATCGTATATAGTGCACCCTTTGTATGCTTTACAATTAACTTTATTTATCTTTTCAAATGCTTCAAAATGAGTTATGAGTTATTGGCATCGTACATTGTCTGTAGTGTCGTCAAGTTCTTTTTTATACATCAAATTGGACTGACTAGGGTTTTAGAGTACCATGTGTTTCATTTTTTCTTATCTTTCTTGCAACGGTGAGTGGCTTAGAGCCATGGAATCCTTTGAGACGCGGTTAGATATCAAGTGGCATACTAACAAATGTTGCTGAATTGTATTGAACTTTAAAAAAATCGAGCATCACGAATGTTGTAATACCACATGAGGGTTTTTTGGATTTTGGCCTTCATCATTTGCATTCCATGATTTTGGTAGATCTAAGAGATAAATTGCATGTGATGGTAAGAAACGTGGAGCTTCGTGGCTACCTAAATTAGCACTATTGGTACTACATGGATTCAAAATGGATGAAGATTTGCAACAATGGACTTGAGGTTGGAAAGAACCACTTAGGAATGAGGAGAAGAAAATTATGGGTGGCACAAGATTGGAGTGTGTTTTATAGAAAGTGAGGACATACATGAAAGAGTTATGGATGGATGGGGACATATTAAAATTCTTCACGCATGATGTGCATATAGTGATGTACAATAGGCAATATCGATCCATAAAGGTGTTGTGGAAGCTACTAGTAGATATCCAATGCCATATTTAGATTAGGTTCTTCTAATGGGGTTTGCGACTCCATTAATTTCCTACTAAATATCCCCTTCAAGGTCATTTGAAGTTTTTTTATTATTCGTGTGAAATAGGCTTTGTGGAGTCTTAAAGGACTACTGGAATCTTTCACTAATGTCCAAATCTCGTAAAGTATAGTGCTCCTTTATTTTCTACCAACTTCAACAAAAGGTTGATTAAAATGTTCAATATTCTCACAAATAGACTTTTTTGGACTTTCAGTCGAAACCTAGACATCTAAATTTTGATGAATTATCTTCTAGGTATATTTTTTAGAATCTCAATGCATAATAAAAAATCTACACTGACTATCTATATCTCTAGATGGATTGACCCTTTTTGTAAATAATTCTCACAACCAATCAAATGTGAAGTATCCTTGTTCATTTATTTTGTACTCTAGGTGCACATTCAAACACTTGGATTTCTATTCACACCTCCTTATGCCTTGTGATTTTCCATAAATTGTGTTTAGAATAGTCTAAGTATCAATTTATTCTATAAATTTGGTTTAACAAATTTTTGATGCAAAATTAGATACCTAATATATCGCTAAATGATTATCCAAAATTCTAGGGCACCTTTGCATCCTTTTCCCATAAATTGATGAAAGCATAAACAGAGTGCAAATATGAATTCCTACAAAAGGGTATCCATGCATGAATTAGTTTTTTCACCTACCTCTCCATAGTAATGGTCATATGACCCAAGATTTATGAAGGTTCTAAATTACATGTAGGCAATCATTTTTCCATGTTTCCTACAAACCCTCTTGAGTTATGATGATTTTAAACCTTCAAGACCTCAAAATAGCCTAAAAATATGTAAATTTTGATGGATTCAATCCAAATTTCTCCTTTTTATGTGAATTCAACCTTGACTTGTCAAAGATTTTAAACTTTTTGGTCTCTTCAAATATTTACAAAACTAGGGTTTCTCAATTTCAACCAACTTAACATGATTCATCAAAACTTTGAGATTAATAAGTGGTTTTCTTTGCTTATTTGGTTTGAGAACTATAAATTTTAAATGTGCTTCATTTTAAGTCATCTTCTAGTTTAAATAGAAACTAAAAACACATAGTGAATCATTATCAAAGGATAAATCATCACTGTCGAAAAGTTTCTTAGGGAACATTAACTTTACAGATCGATCTAACCCTAGTTCGTCCATATTATTATAAAATGGAGATTTAAAACTAGATAAAACAGCTAAATCATAAAAAATCCTAAATTTCGTGATGCTCTAGTTGAAAATTCATCGAGTGCCTGAAACCTCATGACCTAGATCAAGTTTATATAAAATATTTTAGTTTACACTTATTCTTGTGGTCCAAAGTAAGAACTTTAGAGGAAGAGAATACTTCTCGTCTATCCTAACCTTCCTAAATTCCTTGCATTTCTATTTAAAGGGGATTCATTTGAAATACCTAAAAAATCCTTAAGGGGTTTTCAATCTAGAATTTGGATGGACGACCAAAGCTTTGATCCTTGGATTGACCTCTAAAATTTTATTAAAATTTTTTGTTTAATCCACTTAGTGACATGACTGAAAAACTTATTAAACCCTTAACAAAATGTTAGTTTTAGAACTTTAGTGGAGGGATGAAATTTAACACTCTCACTTATGTACAAATCCCATCTACTTCCTCGCGCCATTTTCCCACAAGAGGGATATTCATCAAAAAACTTACAATCGCAGAATTTTGGAATAAAAATAGAACTTTCCACCTTTAGGTCAACCTCTAGAAATTCCAAAAAAAATCCACAAGGGCGAAGACTTTCGAATAATATTTAATAAAAATTTACTATATAGCTAGCAAGAGGATATCTTACAAATATCATTCCTACCCCCTATCCTATTCAATTTTCTTGGAGAGAAGCATCATGAGATTGTGATGTTTGACCTAACTAGTAGACATACTTCTCAAAGCTTTCTAAATTCTACTACTCTATCGAATTCTTGTATTATATTCTTAATAAATTTCAATACTTTCTAGAGTTGGCTCTTGCTTCCAAACTTTTATCCAAACCTTCCTAAGTCTGAATTTTTGTCAATTTTGTAAGGATGCTAAGGTAGATGGACAACATCTTACACTAATATTGAGAGGGGGATTCTGCAAAACCTTTTCATATCTAACGGTTACATAAACTTAAATAGAAATAAACATAAATAGTATTCACACCACAACACACTGATTTGTGTGGGGAAAACCCTGTCAAAATAGAAACCCCACACTCCAAAACCCACCCAGTATATTATTTCAAAATCAACAAGATTATAATATACTTGCAGAGAAAGCTTTCTCACAATACTATTACCAGGTAAAGTGGATTTTATCATCAACATAAAAAAAATTGACATTGACTCCAGATGAGAAGAACCTACAGACAAAGAAAATTTGAGATCTGAATTCTAATTTTGAGTATCTGCACTTTAGGTCCAGGGTACCCAATGCCCCCGTCCAACCGACTTAATCTCACTTTTATGTGTTAGATTCCTTTATGTCAACACTCTACTCTTGTAAAATATGTTTTTTCTTTTTCTGCACCATATATGTCACCAAAAAGTGTATACCTTGGCACTTTTTCACTCATTTTGGCCTTTTCCACTGGGGTTTGGCCTTGTTTACCTTGATTCGGCCTTGTAAGCTTGCAATTCAACACTAATATAATAGTGTTTTACTAAGGTGTTGTGAAGTGTTGTAACACATTTCCTCACTTTTCTAAGACCCTTTCAACGTAATTCACCTAAATAATACATTCTTGCACCTCCCTAAGCCTTAAGACAGAGTGTTGTAAAGTGTTGTGTTGCATTTTCACACTTATCTAGGCCTATAACCCCTCAATCAACCCTTTTTATATATTCTAATTTGTCCTCTTAATGCATCATTTGTCCCGACCTAAGTGTGTTTCGGGAGGCAAGTCTGATAAACCTTATAAAACATAAATTAATTCTCGACCACCATCGAAATTTGCCTAGGACGACTAGGTCGCCACTTTAGGTGACCTAGTCCCTTTAAGCATAAAATTTAAATTTTAATTAAGATTCAACGGGAATCTTGCCTCCTGAACCCTAGGGTCGGCCTATTAGGTTACATTTCGAGAAAATTAGGGTTTCACATGTACAAATAAGGGTTTCTACCTCCATTTTGTCTCTCTCCTAGCCCATTTTTACTCTCTTGGTTCATTTTTACTCTCTTTCTCTCAATCACCAAGTGCTCAAGCAACCAAGACTTCACAAGCAAGCATACAAGCATTAGGGTTTTTAGACTAACTCCATTAGAGCTTCTCATGCATGTTGCAGACCATCAATAAAGGTTTGGTAAGCATTTCTATTGTATTATCATTCGCTCTTGCTTTCCTTTGTGTTTATCTCATTTGGGTTTAATCACCTACAAAGGGGTTTGACTTAGGCAAAACCCTATATCCTAACCCCAACAATTTATGGTCTTTGCATGTGTTTGCAGATCTTTTGATGCAAATTAGGTGAAGGACAAGGTGTTGTAAGAAGTACCAACATTCTCCTCAAGTCAACTCCAAGTCTCAAACCCTAGGAAGGACAAAAAGACAAGCTGCAGGTCACTTTTGAGGGTTCCTGTCACACATTGTTGCAGAAAAGGCGCACATCAATCGGGACCCTCAAAAACAAATCCCGATTCCGCGTAAAGCTACAAGAGGACTAGGTCACCCCTATTGGCGACCTTGTCCATGTGCTAGGCCCGAAAAAGGGTTTTTTGCGTTTTTGGACACCCATTTCCTTGAAACCTGTTTCGGGAAAGTTTTCCAGTTGGAGGACTAGGTCGCCCCACTTGGCATAAGTGTCCTCCTGTCATTTTCAAGCATTTTCCAAAATCTTTCGAGAGCATTCAACTGCAACAACATTTCTCTAGGTGCACACCTTCTCTCCCTCTCTGTCATTTTCCGAAAAACACACATTTAGGGCATATAGTCAGTTAGTTTGCATTAGCTTAGTTTTACTTTATTTCCATTTTCATGCACATTCACATTAGTTTTAGTTTACTTTCAGCTTTAGCCACACATCACACACATTCACAACCGTCATCGAATCCATCTCCCCCTTTTGAATGAACCCACGCCATTAACACATATCAACACAGCGGAAAGAGTCCTATTCCTAACCCAAGTGCTCTTAGGGTGAAAAACCCTAAGAGCCTAGTAAAGGGATCCTCTTTCCCTTGTTAGACATATATGTTTTTGGCAGTTCACCATATTTTATAGAAAACATATCAGTTTGATTCATTCTCATAGTTAACCTAGGTATATCTTTGCATTATCAAATTAGATCAACTAACAAGCAATTGATCCTTACCAACACACCACATATAATCAAATGAATGAATCTGTGATACAAAATTATGGCTCTTCCATTGAGGTTAATAGCCAAGTGGGTGTTTGAGATTAATTTTATTTCTTTTCTTTATGATATTCGAAGAAGTGTGATTTAGACCCTATATCCCTTTTTCCCCACATCACACTTTAGTGAGCCCAATGTTTGTGCATTTTAAAAACTCCTGCGATATTACTTAAGTCATGTTGAAATATGAATACAACTTTTAAAAAATGAGCTTATAATTGATGGGTGAAATTTTTTAGTAAACAATATTGAGAAAGTAGTTATTTACATAGTACTTTCAATCCAAAACATGGAAAAATTTAATTTGAATTATTGCAAGGTATATATGCACTCAATTATTACACTATAAAATCTTTTATTTTTTAATCTTTTTGGTCATTTGGTTGACTCCCATTCAAATATTAAGCCTCAATTAAATGGTTATTAGTCTTGCTAGAAGGAGCATAGATTCATTACTTATCTACTTCGGGTTATATCGCTATTCTTTTTAGAAGGCTTCTCAAATTATTTATTTTTCTTCTTCTAACAATGTGCATTAATGTCTGGTGGTGTCTCCTTTGGGTTATGTTCCTCCTTCAAATCCATCCATTCATGTTGTGCTTGATGATCATCCTTTGTACTAGCCCCATCCTTGTCAAAGTCACTCAAGGAATCAAGCTCCTAGGATCACATGCAAAACCAAAATATCTTTCTAAAAGCGAGAAAATCAAGGGCACAAGTTTGTCGATAATGAATGTAAAATAATATTGATAATTAGTGACCAATGAATATGTCAAAATATACAAATGAGTTTTGTCTTCTTTGGAAAAGGTTGAGAGGTAAGACAAACTAGGATGATGACAAGCGTCTTAATTCTATGGCATAACACTAAGCTCTTTAGAGTTATTGGTATTAGGTCTTCTAGAGTAACCCTCAACAGATTTTCACGCTTTATGGCGTTAAGATCAACTCATTTGATATAATCATCCTAATATGCATCTTCCCCCTCTTCCTCCTTAGGCTTCTATCCTTCCATAGCCTTCTCCAAGCCTATCTTCTTATAGCTTGAACATTTCCTTCGATTCTGGCATCTCCCTTCGAGATGAATAGTCGTGGGGATCTTGTCGATGACAGTAGAGCTTAGTTCTAAAAATAGGATTGGTGTGCTTATATTCCTCTAAAAAATATAGTTAGAAGACCGGGTTCCACTTAGTGGTTCCTACCATCTCATTCAAAATATGTGCTCGCTTTTTAATTCTACGTGAAATTTTAATCCATTCTTGGTAGCATTTTATCTCTTATTTGGGCATAATTTATTGGTTGGATCTTTAACTTTCTATGGATTTTTTTAAATCTAATTGTTGTTATTTTCAAGTAAAACAAATATAACTCGCTATGTACTTCTAGACATAATACATGCAATTCTTCCTTAGCTTTCTAATATCGATTCAAGAAATGTATTCGTTTGGGTAACTATTCTTTTATAATTGGAAAAGAAATAAAACAAAATGTTTGGCTACAATAAAAAATCAAGAGACAACCCTTCTTCTCCATATTAAAACTTAAAATAGTATAATTATCACTATAGAAATGGTGAAAGAGTATATGAACCCGTGGAAGATTGTTCTTTCTATGTAATAATATTTGCTTCCTCATTTTGATCCATAAATTTTAACTCATTTCTATTTATAGTAAGTTTAGGATCTTAGCATACATATGCTTCAGGATATTTTAGTGTCTCCATCCTATTTGATGTTGTCATCTATGGTTTTGGTTTTCCTTTGAACTAAGAGTTACGACTTTGTGCACTTTCACTTGTGTAAAACATGTAGTTAAATTGGGTTCACTTTGTTTCTAGCAATATTTGTGTGCCCTAGAATTTAGTTTTGTCCCCCTATTTCATCTAGCACGTGATGATAGAGATTGCATTCATTGGCGAAGAAGATTGACATAAATGCAATAGTTTGACAGGTAGTACTCTTAAGGATTGTCACAAACGAAATTCCTTGATGAGTGGAACTTGGTTATAGGGTAATCATGAAAACACATAGGAGTTATCATATAATAGAGAATAACTGTTCTAACCATATGGAACGATACAAAAGGATGACTAAGTTTAGACTACTTGAAAGTCAATGAAAATTAATTGATAAATTTTCTTTATTTTTAGAAGCTTGAATAACATCTAAAGTTAAATAACAAGAAAAGATATCATTATGCATGCACGTATTATTTTCTTTCTCTCATTCTCTCACACAAAATATAGATTTTAGTTTTTTTTTTAGGTCATGGTTAATACGAAAGTCACCCTTCCAAATTTATAGGAGATTTCAAATTATTACTTTTTTGTATTTTAAGATGTGAAAATTATTTATAGAATTTTTATTTATACAAGAACTACTTTTTAATCTATTAAATAATTTACTATAAAAAAATATATTAAAATTTACTATCACATTAGTAATAATCATTCATATTTACAAATTAAAAAGAAAATCAATAAAACAATCTAAATTAAAATTAAACATATATATGCTTCACCTTTTTTATATTTGTCCCATAAAATTAATCTGTATACTTCGTGTTTATTATGTGAGTATGCTTTGAACAATATGCTTTTATTTCTTAATATGCATGTACTTTTGTAGTGCCTCTTTCCACATACAAATATGTCAATCTCGACACAGTATCCATTATAATTAATCATGTATTACAACAAAAAGGATTGGTCCACTAAGGCATAACCTACACTCTTCTAATTTTCTAGGATATTGTGAATTACTTTTATTTTTTATTTTAAGATCTTCAAATTATTTAAAGCTTTTTTACTTGTATAGGAGCTTATTTTTGACAATTAAATAATATATTATAAAAACATTATAATTTATAATTTCATAAATAATTTTTATTCGTATTTACAAGTAAAATAAAAAATATTTTCAATTAAATAATATAAATCCAAAGTAAGTATATATATGCTTCAATTTTTTATATATGTCATATATAATTAGTTTTTATTTTTTGGGTTTATTGTGTTAGTATTCTTTGAATAATATCTATTTATTTTAATATGTATACATATTTTTAGTGTGCTTCCATGTACAAACAGGTTGATCTTGATATTGTATCATGATGAGATTATCATATGTTAGAAAATAAATATTTGACAATTGGACATAACCTACACTCTTCTAATTTTACAGGGGATTGCAAATTATTGTTCTTTCTGTTTTAAGATCTTCAAATTATTTCAACAACTTTTATTTATACAAGAGCTATTTTTTAATCAACTAAAATAATTTACTATAAAAAGATTAAAATTTATAATCATATCAGTAATAATTGTTCATATTTTCAAGTAAAATAATAACACTTCTAATTAAATAATCTAAATTAAAAGTATATATAAGCTTCAGTTTTTTATATTTCATAAATAATTAATTTTCTATATTTTATATTTATACTGTGAGTATGCTTTGGATAATATATGATTTTTTTAATACGTGTGTATATTTATAGCATGTGTTTCCACATACAATTAGTTCAACCTTGATATTGTATCATATTGAAATTAGCATA
The DNA here is from genome assembly GCA_007115665.2 of Sequoiadendron giganteum. Classification (NCBI taxonomy): domain Eukaryota; kingdom Viridiplantae; phylum Streptophyta; class Pinopsida; order Cupressales; family Cupressaceae; genus Sequoiadendron; species Sequoiadendron giganteum. The sequence goes on along the minus strand of CM021101.1, from coordinate 680,138,883 downwards.
TCTTAGAACATAAGGGGTTGACATTTAGGCGTAACCCACACTAGTCTCTACATTGTGACCATCTCACTCTATCTTTTGTTAGTCGACAGTAAATTTTATATTGCTATGCCTTGAATATTCACTCAAGAAAGTACAAATAGTTTCCTTCAATTTTCAGATTGGAGGCCAATTCAAAATCCCTTTTCTCAAAAAAAAAAAATTTAAAAAGCATAATTCTCAAGTTGCACATGTTTGATTTGATGCTGGTGGAATCGGCTTCAAATCGGTCTAACACTAAAACTAGGACGCATTGATTTTATGTACACATTTTTTACTAAAAAAGCCAATATAAATTATGAAATCTTGGGACATAAATTCTCATATTTCAAAATAGATTGCTTAATTTTCCTATCACTAAATCAACGCATCTCCTAGTGATACAAGTGTTATTTGGTAAAAATCATTGTACCATGATATCTAGCATAATTATTTCTACCTTGTAATTTTGTTATTATCATATTGACATGGGAAAATATATTGGATTTATCATTTATAGAAAAAATGATTAAATAGTTATAACATCATACAATTTGTAGAGTCATCACGCATCTACGTGAGATATGATGAAAGCCCATATTTCGCAGCATTAATCAATGCCTTTCTATAGTTCAATATTTTTCACATTAATTTATAGGTTTTATCATCTCTATATCACTCTTGCATATTGCACAACTTTGTGTTTATTTGAATTTTCTTAAGTTGTTTCATCTTAGAAAGGTTGAAACATAATCATGTGTAGGATAAGGGAAATATGAAACCATCACATGGATAGAATTTGGACCCTTTTAATCACATGTAGCATGTATTTGTGATTGTGTATAATGTTGAACCGTGTGGCTAGGTAGGAAACATAAAAATTACCTTTGTCGTTGTCAGTGAGACTAATATAAATACAAATTGTTTATTGGTAGGGATGGATTTGAGTGGAGGAGAGGAAAGATAAACCGGTGTGTGATAATGGAAAGGGTCCAATATTTGTACACCCTAATTTTATGCCTCTCAAAATAATAGGTACTAATTTTGAGTGACTCGGGTTTTATAATAGATTGCTTGGAGTTCATTTTTTTAATCAAATTCAACTCTTCACGATTGAGATTTAAATTTAATGAAACTAATTTTGACTCAAACTTACCTTGAACTAATTTCTTTTACAATCAAAATTGAATCCTAAATATATTTTATTGACTTAATGCCACAACTTTTTCTTATTTTTTCAGTAGGGTTTGAAGAGTATGTGTGCATATTATTTCTACTTTAGAAATTCCTATAATAACTTAACTATTTTATCGACATATAAAACTTATTTTCAAGATAGTTTGACTCAAAAGAATCTCAAAATATCAAACTAAGAGAAAATGACATAAAAGAAAATAAACCCTTATATTCCAAAATATTAACAAACTATATATAATTGTTATGTATTTTAGTGAATATTTTCAAACGAAATAATCTTCTTAATTTTAAAGTTTAATCTTACTGCTATTACTTTTTATAACTTACTAGATAAAAAAGTATGTAAGCTAGTTATATTCATGCAAAAGTAATAATTTTATTTATTTAAAATAGATTATAAGAGAGACTATGTTGAATAATAAATAGAATAAAATAATAAACTTACTGAACAAAAACATTTACAAGCTTTAACTAGGAATGAGAGATTGCACGATATTAGGCTTTGGATTCGTTTCCCCGCTAATTTTGTAAGGAAAAATAATGTTTTATAAAATACACTCACATGGCAAAGTCATAAGGATGGGTAGGTAACATGCGAGAAAAAAACATAAAAATCATGTTTGCGATCTAATTCTCAAATAGTTTACGTGAAAATTGGGCACAATTTATGCTCATTTCTTGAACGAAGACTCTTTTCGATGACACAAGTTTCATTTATTTTACCATAAAATTCAATTTTGGTATCACATTATCACGAAGAAGAAGAATGATGAAAAATTAAGATCTAAAAGGGAGCTTTTAAATCTTCTATATAGACAAAAAGTAATGTGTTCTAGCTTCTAAGAAGTTCCTATCTATGATCTGAATTATTCTTATGAATTTCGAGGACAATACTAAACCAGATGTTGGTAGTATTGTAAATAGTGATAGACAGTGAAAACAAACATTGTTTTATTTAGAATACGAAAGCTATTGTGAATTTTTTGCAAGCTCGTGAATGAGATATATGCCCTGGATTCATACAAATCGGGCAATCCTGTAGGAGAGATGTATGCCCCTTGGACACTATTTTGGAGAGTTGATATTATTTGACAAACTCATCAGATGAAACGTATGTCGTGCAGCATGGAAAACTCATCAGAAGAGATGTATGCCAATCACTCTATCTAATGGCTTTTAATTGAGCCTTTTGATACATTTTCATAGAAGATGAAAATTCACCATCCATGTCCTCATTATAAGCCAAATGCATCGTTTAAAACTGAAAAGTCATCACATTTGAATGAAGAAAATTTTGATTATAAAATTCAAATATATTGTTTAATTGAATACTCCTTGTTTTTTATCATTCATCCCTCTTTGAAGGGAAATGGGCACCATTGCACCTGCTTCAAATTATGCTCATTATAAAGTTGGATTCTCAAACGTTGGTACGACTATAAACAAGTGCAGTCGCTTTACCAAATAAAGAAATTTCAGTCAAGTAGTTGCAACAATGGTTAAAGAAGATGAAGCAACACCGCCAAACCAAATAAATGATAGTTGAGAGGCAGAGGAAGATTGAGTCGCTTGGATTCCAAAATAAAGTGAGGTGGTCATCAGTAAGGCTAATGAGCAACTAGCTTGAAACCGTCTATCACTGGTCCACACAATGAACTCAGATCATCACTCTAGGCCATTTATTTGGGTACTATATTACTGCCTAATATCTCTCAGAATTCTTATATCATCATTTCCAACAAAATTTATAGCAACACCCTTTCGACCAAAATGATCTCAATGACCAATCCTAAGTGTAAATCTCAGGATTGTTGGGAAAGTCGTAGTTTATTGCCAATGAAACCTACTGAACATCAAGACCGCGAGCCCAAAAATCAGTGGTGATCAAAATGCGAGTTGCACCAACACAAAATTCGACCATAATTGCATCACATTCCTTTTGTAGCATATCTCCATGCATAGATGATACAGTGAAATTATTGTGCCGCATCTTTTCTGTTAGCCAGTCAACATTTCTTTTTGTATTGCAAAATATAATAGCTCGAGTGATTATAAGTGTATCATCAGGATCACATAGGGTGTCAAACTTCCATTCTTCCCTTTCGGCAATAACAAAAAATATATATTCAATAATATATTGTTTAATTGAGTACTCCAACTTGTTGTTGATCAATCTATGAGTAACAATAGAGAGAGATTACAATTAGCAGTGAACTTGCGTGGACCTATAGAACATGAATTAATACTGGATGTGGAGTGGGAAGTTGGAATCTAATAGTTGGTGTCTTCAATTCACTAGGCTAGTAGTGTGAGGAAACAACCTTAGAATTTTAAATTCGTAATCTATATTGGCAACATGGTCAAGAACTCGAACACCACAAGGCACGATTCTTGATAATAAAAAAATGAGATGAAATGA
>CM021101.1:680098727-680135152 GCA_007115665.2 Sequoiadendron giganteum | reverse complement strand
TCCCCATCCCCCATGAAAGATTCTAGAAGGCTTGACTTGTCACTTTACATGTACCAAAGAATTCTAGAACCTTTGTTCTTGTCACATCACCCACATGTGACAAATCTCCAGCTTTTTGGAGACCTCCTTTTACTCAATAAACTCTCCAATGAATGTAAATTTTTAATTTGCATTTATTCTTCCAACCACTCCCCCTTTTCCCATGGAGATTTTTGAGGAATTCTAAAATCCCTCAAATGTCTGTTTCATCCTCATTTGGAGACAAGAAGTTCCTTTTTGAAGAAATCTTCCCATCCCCCAAGGTACCTCAAAGGTACATGTCCCTCATCCACCTCATGTAGTTATCCTCCACCTCATGTACTTCTCTTCCACCTTATTTCCACATCATTCCACCCTAAGACATCTTACATTCCACATGTCAAGATGTGAGGGCTTGTGAGTCCTCAACTCACCATAGCCCTTCATCTTGATCTTGTTGGATCAATCTCAATCGTTGAATTCTCAAGAGAATTTCAATTATCTTATAAATACCCCCTCATTTCTCCCATTTTAGGGATGAAGTCTTTTGCAACCAAACTCTTGCAAATTTACCATTTGAGCTCTCATCCATCATAACACTTAGCATTCTCATCCATCTTGCATCTTGCATCCATTTAACTCTATTGCCATCCAAGGAGCACACAAGACATCCAAAGATCAAGGGCCAACCAAGAAAGCAACAACATGAAGGTATAACAGCAATCAATCTGTTTATCTTACTTTCATGTTATCTATTTCTTAGGCTAATCATTGACGTTCCATTTTCTTATGTTAGTTCTTTCTTATTGCATCATTTTAGCATCTCACATTAGGACTTGACGTTTTAAAAGGATCACATTTCTGGCATGCCTGGTGGGACCCACAAAAGGGTTTCTTTATTTTACGTTTGTTGTTGTTTAGCTTGTTTGAAGATTTAGGTCACGGAGGGGCGGATTTGCCCTCCTGAGTGCTACAGAGGGGCTGATACGCCCCCATGATCCGACGTTTCTTATAGTTTTTTCTGCAGAAGTGTGGATACGCCCCCGCAGTCCAAGGTTTTTCCTGATTGTTTTCTGCAGAAGTGTGGATACGCCCTCACAATCCAACATTTTTTCTAGCTGTTTTCTGCAGAAGTGCGGATACGCCCCCACAATCCAACATTTTTCCTAACTATTTTCTACAGAAGTGCGGATACGCCCTCACGATCTGACATTTTTTTTTAACTGTTTATTGCAGAGGGGCGTATTTTCCCACCCGATTTAGCAGTTTTCATTGCAAAGGGGTGGATTTGCCCTTAACAACACATTCGGGAAGGTAAAAAAGTGCATTTTAGCTTCATTTTTTTCTCTCTTTTGCTGTTTTGTGCTCTAACCCTCTAACCCTATTTGTTGGTGGGTGAAGTCAGATTTCTTGTTGATATCTTGAGTGTTTTGCTGAAAATCACAAAGAAAAAGGAGATAAAACAACTAACATTTGCTTGCAGGGCCTTTGTTTTATTCTGATTTTTGAAGTCTTTCCTTACTGCTTTATCTATTTACTTAGTATAAGTAGGGGAAAGTAACATTTGTTTCTTGTTGTGTCTATTTTTTTTATTTGTTTTACCCTAAAGGGGCATTATTTTGTTTTCACCTTCCTCCTTTGCACTTTGTGCGGATCCAGAGGGGGAAGTGGGAAACGATTAGTGTCTTCTTCTTAGCGGGACCTGCTTGCGGATTTTATCACCGCAAGGGATGATCCCAACCACACGTACCGGTGGGGTATATAAAGGGGGGAGAGCCAAAGTTGTACCCCAATCCAGTTGCGTCGTAATTGGTGAAGCATTGAAGCTAAGGTGATACCTAGATAAACGTGAAGATTTGGTCCGAGCCTTTCAGTATCTCGCTGGGGCTCCCGACTCACACTTGTGATAGACTGGTGTTCACGATTATGCCTCACGTACCGAACGTATATCAAAGACTCCCTAGAAACCTTGTTCATCCTAGAGTAAGACCTTTGCTGGTTATAACCCTTGATACTAATCATAGGATTGTTCTTGTTCAAAGTGTCTTTCTGTGAAAAACCAATAAATTTTGATAAGTCAAACCTTCATTGAGTCATTCCAAGTCCTTGCCATAATCTCTCATTTCCAAACCAAGTCACTGTTCCTGCAGAGGGGTGGATTCGCCCCCCTGTTTCAGCACTTTTTACTATAGAAGTGCAGATATGCCCCCCTGTTCAGCACTTTATACTGTAGAAGTGCGGATATGCCCCCCTGTTTCAACACTTTTAACTGTAGAAGTGCAGATACACCCCCTGTTTCATCATTTTTTTACTGCAGAAGTGCAGATACGCCCCCTTGTTTCAGTACATTTTACTGTAGAAGTGCGGATACACCCCCCTGTTTCAACACTTTTTAATGCAGAAGTGCGGATACACCCCACTTTTTCAGCACTTTTTTTTTGCAGAAGTGCGGATTCGCCCTCTGAACAGACAATTTCATTCATTTGACCATTCTAAACCTTCATTTGAACCCCCCAAAGTCTCCATTTGACCATTCTAAACCTCCGTTTGAACCCCCAAAGTCTCTATTTGACCATTTGATCATCCTAAACACTCATCTAACCAATCCAAACATCCATTTGACCATTCCAAACCTCCATTTAACCTTTCTAAAACATCCATTTACCACATTCACATTGATCATTCCACCATTTGGGATACCCATCTTATCGTGTGACCTAAACATCTTCAACAACACACCTTCCATTTGCATTCATCATCATCTCTCAACACCAAATTCCTTAAACCTTGTTTTAGGAGTTATCTCTTGAATTGACCAAGGTGTTAAGTTTGATCATTATCCTACATATAAATCCTTGTCTTCAACCTAATCAATCCACTTCTATCTTGAGGCGAATTTGTGTTGTAAGTCAATGTCATTGGCCCAAATCAATCCCCTTCCATCTCAAGGCGGATTTGGTCCCGTGATCATTGATTTAGCTAGCTCAAATCGATCAACCAATGTCATAAGTCACTTAGGGTGATTTCCAAATCAGGTTTTAGGATCCCCTCCAATCAAATCAATCCTCATCCAAATCATCCAATTGATATATCATCAATTGATCCAATCAAATCATCCAATTGATACATCATCAATTGATCCAATCAAATCAATCCAAATCCAAATCATCCAATTGATACATCATCAATTGATCCAATCCAATCTTTATCCAAATCATCAAATTGATACATCATCAATTGATCCATCAACCAATCCTTATCCAATCATCAAATTAATTGATACATCATCAATTGATCCATCATCCAATCCCCATATGAGCTTCCAATTCATCCTAGTTTTCTATCCATCATCTATTCTTTCCTTCTAATCTATATCCATCATGAATCTTTATCCCCCTCTCACATGACCAATAATAGTAGTCAAGGGGAATCCTAACTCCATTGATGACGATAATGAAAATATTGTTGATCATGAAGATTGTTATATAGATCCCCTTGACGCTATCATTGCTAGTGTAGACATGCAAAATTAACACTATTGATTAACATCATTGATTAATCATATTTCATCCGTCAATTAAACAAATCAGGTTTAATTAAATAAATCACTTTTTATCTCCTAAGGTCTCTTGATTTAATTAAATCACATGTATTTAATTAAATGATTAACATTCATTTTCCTCTCATTTGATTTAAAACAAATACAAAAATGCAAATCAAATGTCACACCACCTAATCACTAGCTTAATTAGTCAAAATCTCTAATTAATGCTAAGACTAACCCATGTCCCATCCACTTGCACAATAAATCATTTAAATTGATTTATTAAAACACTTATTTTCCTCACAAGGCATATTCCCAAGGAATATGCCCTCATTAACTCCCTTTGTTTGACTTTTTGTTCAAACAAAATTCCCCCCAAATCCCTCAACCATATGCATTCAATGCCATTTTCAAATTTGAAATGGGCACATTAGCCAACACTTGCACAATCATGGGCCAATCCCATTATGACAAGTGGCTCTCTCCTATTTGATGGGGATTAGTCCCACATTCATCAATTTGGACTCTTCTCTCTTCAAACTCAACTATAAGTTGAAGGCTTCTCTCCTTCACAAAGACAACACAGAAGTTCATGCAAAGTTATTCTCTTAATTTTGAGAACAAATTTTGTCCATTATCACATCATTTCTTATCAGGGATTGGGAAAGGGCTCTCTTCTCACATCAAGGGGCACCAATCCCCCTATGGGATGGTGGTTGGTTAACTTAGATTAGATTTTCATATTTTAAGTTGCACATGCTTTACTTAATGTTTTTCCCTTCTATGTTTGATCAATAATTTCATAGGGAGAGGTTTATTTCAGTTTACTGACAATAGCTAATCCATCTATTGTTAGGAATTGCAAATTTTCCTCTCACATTCTAGCACTAGGAGGGCCTTATTTCTTTTGCTAGAAAAATTCTAAAATTTCTGCAATAAATCTACTTGATATTTTCATTCATGGATACATATGTCTGGAATCTTGTTGGTAAACAGCCTGAAAAAATTATTAAAGTCTTGAAGGCCTAAAATAACACTGTTTTAAGAATTAGATTTTCTATTCTTTGGCTAAATAACAAACTGTTTTCAAGATTTACCTTTTCTATTTTTCTGGTGAAACTAGTAAATGAACATTCATCTATTTAGGAAAAACAGAGTGACAGTATGGAAAAGATCTTTTGTTTCTAGGCTTATACTAATCTTTGCTATGATTACATAAAGACATCCATATATTAGATGAGGACGTGTTTAAGTATTAGAATCAAAAACACTTCTTGAGCGATATCCCTATTCTTTTATTAAGCATACATTTATTTGTTTTCATTCCAGTGAACTAAGCTTATATTTGCTATAGAGACTAGCAGGGGATGTATAGTTTGGTTTAATGCTATGACAAAAATGATGATGTTTACAGACAACTTAGTTTACTTTACAGAATGCAATTAAGAGTAGGATTTGTGTCTCATGATTGTAGTGATTAGTGTTGAATCGCTATGGCTTTCTTATTTCATAATCATCATTAAAATGAACTAGAGATAGTATAACCCCTAAAATCTGTCTATAGTAAAGACTTGTACAACTTCAATGGCAGGTATTATCTTCACCAATAATTTTCATGCTGCTTCTGCTAGCTGACCCCTCAACCACTATGACAGAAGCACTCCTCCAGCATCAAAACATTCTTTGTACAATGATAAGTATGCTATAGCCACCTGCAACTGATTAGGGAGATCCTGTATATAAAGAGGAGGCAAGCCTCACATGAGAACCCTCATCACATTTAAGTAGTAATCCTGTCCAAATAGCCGACCTCGCAAAAATGCTTCCTCTGACCAGTTTTCTAGTAAGAATGTTACTGCTTCATCCTCTGATTTTGCAATGTTGTTTGCAGCCTGGTACATAGCTTCAGGATTATTGAGGAAATATGCTTGCAAAAGGAAAGCTACACCCTTCAAGGAACCACCACTGCGCTCCCTAGCAGCCTTAATAATCTCCATACTCAATATTGACAGTACATTCTGAGGCACATGTGGCAATAGATAAGTGGCTATTTCCACTTTACTACTTGACGTTGCTGCTATGAGGGAAAGACATAGCTCCATGTCTCAGCAACCTCTCTCTACAAACCATTTCACAACTGGCATTATAATGGTTTCTCCAATTATATATGCAACTAGTCCTTAGCTTGTGCGCCATTGTCATTGTTACCTCCAATCCTTTTGTGATTCTGACTGTTAGACCCACCCATGCCTTAGATTCATTTCCCTATTGCCAATCATTATAACGTATGGTCAAAATGGAAGGTGGAGTCCCCTGCATCGATTCTTCCTCCCATGGCATGCCACCGAAAAATGTTACAAATACAGTGTTGTGGGAACATGTTGTTCCACTGCGAAGGCACGCATGCTGAGTGAGATGTTCTATGCGTAGGAAAGAGCATCTCAAATGTGAAGAGACATGCCTTCTGAGCACTCTTGTTATGAAAGGATGCGTTCGTGGTTCCTCTATTAGCTTTTCCTTTTGGAACAAAATCATTTTATATTCCACTAAATAAGATATCAGTTTACATGGAAGGTCTTGACCAATGAAAGTTAAAACATCTCAAACTTTAAGCAGTTCGCACGTCATGTCTCTTCGTATGCCTTGTCTTTGTCCCCACATTTTGTCATCAATGTGAATGCGGCTCTGATTAGTCTGTCCCATATCAGTATTATAGTGATTTTCTTTTCAGCCTGTCACAAGGTAATGATAGTGTTTGATCTGTAACAATCTCTTCTTGATTTTCTATCATAATCGGTAGGAATCTTGTCTTCGTAAGTATTTTCAACATTCATTGTGCAATTAATGACAATAAAGCGTGCCCTGATATGCAGATCTTATAGCCTTTGTCTATTTATCTAGAAGAATCCTCCTTGATTCAATTAGAGTTTAATATTCTTCCTTAGTTGTAGAAATAATTGAATATGTCTTCTTTTTGGATTGACCTTGAAGAGATTGGTACGGTTTCTTACTCCTACTCTAAGAGATTGGTATGGTTTTCCTACTCCTACTCTTCTATGTGTATTGAGTGGAAATATGCGTGCTTGTTAAATGATGCTATCTCTCTCCCTTTGATAAAGATTGTGTGAGTTGGTTTGGACTGTATACATACCTCTGTTCTTTGATGACGAGTTGGGCAATTTCTCAACTGTGCTGTTATCTGCCCTCTTTAATATTGGGAAATGTGCTTTGATTTGGTGTGAGTAATAAGTTCCAACATCTTCCCTGATTAAGACATTTAAGATTAATACAAACTTGAGTCAAAAGTTCTTTCTTTTTCTTTTTTTTGTTGCATTGCAGAATGGGGAACTCTATTAAAATCTATCACTCTTAGGCCAATCACAAATCTCCTCAAATACTTTCTAGATGATGATTTTCGCCACCTACTCTATTTCTATTACGGAGTATCTGCATTGTTTAGTGTATCTAACTAGTGAATTTCTACATACATCTCTATTGTCATTGACATTAACAACCAAATTCTAGAAAGGAAAGCTAGATATGATCTTTTAAATAGTTTGGGCTAAAAGCAACAAAGATATATTCTTTAAAATTCACATTATCACTTTTTGGTTTGTTAATGTTCCTAATGATTTGTTATTTGGGTTTCCTTATGACATTAAGATGATTAGAAAAAATTATTTACATATACTATTGATTTCTTAAGGAATGCCATACACTGACTAGGCCGCTTGCCTTAATATTTTTTGATGCAGATTCAATATTGAAAGAGTAAGGATATTATATTTTTTCAACTACTAGGGCAGCGAATGAATCAATATTTTACCCTACCTTTGAGGTTGCACTAAGGGAGTGCTTTAATATTGGTGTCTCAGCAATGTTGCATTGAAAATTGAAATCTTGGATTGCAAAGTGGCCTATGGGTCATTAATTGTCACTAGCTAGAATGTCAACTCATAGACGTTAAAATTATGGTTTTGCCCAAATTAGGAGATCATTAATACATGATTTGGACTTACCATGTAAACTTTCACAAATGGAAACTCTTGCATTAAAAGTTGCCATTAAGTACATTTGTTTTGAGTATTCAGTATGACAACTTATCATTAATCTTTTAAGATGAATTTCATTCCTAAGTTCCTAACTTTGAACTTCCTTTTTTAATAGGTACACGGATAAAGGTTAAGGTTGACATTTAGATTGGAATTGGAGGTTGAAATTGAAGGTTGGCATCAAATGAAAACGAAGACAAACAAAGTGGAGTTGCAGATTTTTTTAAGACTTGGAGGAAAAAAAAAAAGAAGCATTTTTTAATGCTTGTTTTGACAAGCTAGAGCTTCCATTTTCTACCCTTGTTTTCTGTTTTAAACTAACTCACTTTTCGATTTGGGCTTAAAATCGATCACTGATTTGATCTTTTCAAAGTTGGTTAAAAAGAACCTTAGACATTTACTAGATTTCGATTTGGGCTAAAATTGGACAAGGCAAATTTCACATCGCATTTGGTACTTTTTAAAAACGAACTCATCATTGCTTTATGGACTTAAAATGAACAAGTGTTTGTCATGTTTTGCAATTTTTTTTCACAAATTAACATCATTCAAAAATGCGTATGCGCTTCTCTCACGCTTCATAGCAATCTTGAGAATCAAAAGCATTTTTGTGATATTAAGTTGTCAAAAAGATTGCCTCCACATTTCGATTTGGGACCTTAAAAATTAAACAAAACATCTTGCGACTGTGAGTAAAATTATTGCGAGTGTTATCCCTTTGTTTCTAAACGAAGGTTGATTGAACTACGGATGAGTTTATTCACTTTTGTCTAACTTAGAGGGCCTACCTTGTGGGAAAAAGTACTCACCCAAGGGAACGACCCAACCGGGAACACGCTAAAGCCAAGTGACTTCCAACTAGTATATAAGTGTGGATTCTTGAGGAAAGTTCAAGAATCACGAGGATTATTCCAACGAGATGGATAGAAATGGACTCTCACCGATGTTGGATAATCCCCCACGAACGGAATGCCTGAATTAAAACCCTTTGTTTAGAAAGAGGCCAAATCCTTGTCTATTTTGTTGGTGCAGAAGGTCATGTCCTTTGAAGCCGCCCCACGTTATACATGAGGTTTTGTTGTAGAGATGGAAAGTATGCCATGGGAGGTTCATGGGTACTAATGCTTGGCTGACCCAAGAAGTGTGTGCCGTGGAGGGGAGCCAGTGTGGTCAAGCATTTAGCCATCCACACAAAATATGCGCAGATGGATTCGTCCAAGTGGGAACCCAATAGAATATTGTCTCATCATCCTTGGGTTGTAAAGTGCTTGGAAGTGGAAAAAACGTTGCTTGGTTCCTAAAAGCATTTCAAAACAAACATTCACAGGAGCTTCAAATTTTAAAACCCCTTTTAGGAAAAAAATACCTTTGATGAATTTAAGCACTCTTGCTTTCCCTAGGGATCATATCCTTAGAGGTTTCTAAGTGCTTGGATTCTATCGTTATTTTTTTTAAACAAGGTTAAACATAGGAAACTTTTACCCTATTTTCCTTGATTTCCACACAATGGACCTTGTGGGATGAGAAATAAAGTGGGACATTAGGCATATAGTTTGAAACATAAGTAAGCAAGTGTCTTTGGTAAAAATAATTCACTAAGACAAGATAAAAGACAAATTGGATTACACATGTGTTTTCTAACATGATTTCCCGCAAGATCAAAAACCCAAAACCAAAGTTCAAGAAGCTTAGTTTGAAAGCTCGTGAGGAGCATCTTGAGAGACTTTTCAAATTCAGAGAAAGATTGGTTTACAACTTTTACAAAAAAAAGCTTCAAGAAACAATCCTGAGTTGTATGGGTTTTACTATCAACAGAATCCCAAACTTTTTGAAAGGTTTGCTTTCCTCTCATAGGAAGTATAGCGTGTTCTTCAACACCAAGGTCTTGTAAGAAGAAGTGTCATCTAGGTCAAGTCTAGGATCAAATTCAATCACGTTCATCCATCTCTCAACCATCGAAATCGGTCAAAAGTCACCTCACCAACAACTCTTGGAAACTTTATAAACATCTTTTATGCTAAACTTTTAGGCGAAATCAAAACCACTTTGTTTGACTTAACAAACCTAGTCAAACCATCATCTTATACACGAGTTTCCTCTAGGATAACACAACTTCCTAGGGTTTACGAGTCCATCTTGTTTGGCTTAACATACTTAGCCAAATTATCAAATCATCACCTCGTTTGACTTAACACACTTAGTCAAACCGTCCTCTTATGTACAAGTCCACTCTCGGATAATACAACTTCCTAGGGTTTACAAGTGCATTTATCACATTTTGTTTGACTTAACACATTCAGTCAAACTATCAATCCAATCACGATCAATCAAAGTTCTAAAAAGTTTAGAATTTCCTTGAAAGTTTATTTAAGAGTTCCATTCATCCGTATCACTCAACTTTCATTTATCTCATCCTCGTCATCACTTTGATCCTTCAATTATCTCAGTTCTTTGCTTCTTTGGATCTAAGGTTTAGACCAATCTAAAGGATTAGAGGTTCATCTCTTACATTCTTGAAAATTAATCTTCATTTTATGGTCCAAACAAGATCACAACACAAGAGGGACATGGAATATAAACTTGATCCATCCATCATGAGTAATCCAATTCAACCAAACCATCAAAGTCTCGCAATGCCAGTTGATCATCAAAACTCACATTTATGCATGGCATCATTATCTCCTCCAAACTTCAACGTTACGAATGTGAGTATGACCAATCTAAAGTTTGGAACACCTTTTCCGATGATAGATTTAAATCCAAGTCCAAATCTTCAAATCTATCAACCAAACACTCAATGCATGAGTATTATTCCAAACAACACTATCACACCAAATCCATACATGTCAAATACAAGTTTGTCAAACATGAACATTTCGAAACCACACTTGGTAAACTTTGGGCTAGACATGTTTGCAAATCCCATCAATGTTGTTCAAAATCCAAGCAATATGTTGATGACTCCATGTATTGATCCTAGTCAAGGTAACTCCATGCAAAATCAAAGTTACCTAAATCAAGGCAATATGATTCCCAACCACAACAACATTCAATTTCAATTTATCATGTTGAATCTAAACATCGCGCCAAATCAGAGCATTATCCAGAATCAACTTGTCCACGATCCCAAGAAAGCACCACAAGGATACATTTCAAATCTGCTTGCTAAACAACCAAGTCAGCCATATCAAGAAAATCAAGATCAAATTTTGTGGCATCAAATTGCTTCGCTTGCCAAAGTAGTGGATCCATTGCACCAAGAGATGTCTCCACCCCAAAATCAATACACTCTTCCATTGGTTGAACCATGTCATCAAAGCATTAATCTATCTCCACAACCACATCAAGAACAATATCTCCAATGTCAAGAAATTGGATATCAAGATCAATGACATCAACAGCAAACTCAATGACCACATCTCTGAAATCAATCACCACAAGTTCAATTTAAAGTGCGAATCTCACAAGGTAAAAAAAAAAAATACACACCACTTGGGGAACCAATTGAGTCTGTCTTGCAACAATTGATACAAGGAAATCTCATTCAAATCCCTATTTATGTGAATTAACAAGAGCCCATGGTGAAACCACTAGGGTATGATGAGAAACACTTTTGTGATTTTCACAAAGTAAAGGGACACACAACATCAGATTGTATTCAATTCAAAAATCTCATCCAAGACCTGATTGATCAAAAGCTAAAAGCTATTGGGGACATTAATCACAATTCAACCACTAGCAATAGCATTAACATCTCTCCTCCACACTTGTTGAAAATGGTGATCAAGATCAATCCATCAATGAACACATTGAAGATGTTTCCATCTCATTCAATGATCAACTCAACACATACCAAGGGCCACTTTTCAATCATGATCAAAATCCACCAACAATACCCAACAAAGATCCAATTCAAGAAATGACAACATCAATTGTCTTATGGTTGGCATCATTCCCAATCCACTGCCACCACCGCCAAAGAACAACATGAAAAAAATCATTCTCCATCATGTTGCAAGCTGCTTGACAAGCTGCCCACCAAAAGGTGCTCTGAAACCAACAAGATGAACAAGCTACACAAGCCGCACAAGCTGCGCAAGTGACACAAGCAACCCAACAAGCACAATCCCAGGCCCAGCACTAGGCCCAACAGGTGCAAGCACAATACCAAGCAGAACTACAAGCAATCCATTGGCAAGCATACCAATAGGCCCTGTAAGATATTCAGGCACATCAGCTTGCCCAATAACAGACTTCGTTGGCTCAATAGCAACTTGCTTAATAACAGACTTCGTTGGCTCAACAACAACTCGCCCAATAACAGACTTTGTTGGCTCAACAACAGCTCGCCCAATAAGAGACTTCGTTGGCTCAACAGCAGCTCACCCAACAACAAGCTTTGTTGGCACAACAGCAGCTCGACCAATAACAAGCCTCGCTGGTGCAGTAGCAGCTCGACCAATAACAAGCCTTGTTGGTGCAGTAGTAGCTCAACCAATAACAAGCCTCATTGGCACTATAGCAGCTCGACCCAACAACAAGCCTTGTTGGCACAATAGCAACAAGATCAACAACAAGCGTTGTTGATGCAAATGTAGGCATATCAGCAAGCCTTGAACACACAACATAGTTTGCAGCAAACTCCCACTAGTACTCCTCCCACCAATCACTCACCCCAAACACCTCAAAACACATTCATTCCGCCTCCCGATCCAAGCAACGATGTTGCAATACATCAAACTGCTCTCGTAGCAAGTGTTGGACCTCCAATCAGGGAAAACAACCAGAACACTAGGAAACTTGTGTCCCTATCCATTCAACAGAGATCTCACAATGGTACTATTACCAAAGGGATTTGAAATCCCCAAATTCGACAAGTATAATGGGATGGGCAACCCTGAAAACCACGTCAAGTAATTTCAGGTACATTGCATGGAGGTTGCATACGATGACACATACCTAATGCGACTCTTCCCCTGAAATCTGACTGGTCCATCCATGGAATGGTTTTCTCACCTATCCATGGGCATTAAAACATTCGAGGAAATTGTGGAAGCATTCCTTAAAAATTACGCTTTAAAAATGGGTGCAAATATTAGTTTGGAAGAGCTATCAATGCTCAAACAAAGAAAAGGAGAGCTATTCACATCCTTCTTGCAAATATGGCGATCCAAGGCCAATCAGAGCAAGTGGACCATGCCAGAAGAACAACAAGTTTGCACAATCATATCCAGTCTAGATGAAAACTTGGCATTCTACTTCAAAATGCAATGCATCACATCATATGATCAACTGATCCCAAAGGCGCTTAACATCAAAAGAGCCGTTGCTGCACGAGGAGGCACATCAACATTCACTCCACCACAGGATAACCGCCCGTCCAACAATTATAACGATAAACCTCAAACATGATCGAGGAACAAAAATATCACAAACGACGGCGTGGTCGATGCTAAAGTGGTCATCAGGGCCCCTATGAAGATCATCCAGACTCATCAGCAACTGCAAAATCATAATCACAAATAATGTGCAAACTAATATAGTAGCACAATCGCAACCGCTTCCCAACAATCAAATCAATAATCTGAGTAATCAAGGAAGACCACCTCCCTGAGGAAAATATCCTCCCAAGTGGAGGTTCGCGGCTCTTGGAGAATCAATCGAATCCATAATGAAGAAATTGGTCAAGGAAAACCTAATCAAAATCTCCAACTCTCAGCAATACGCGGAACCCATGACCAAACTGCCATGGTACAAAGAAAACCTCCTTTGTGACTTTCACAAGATCAAGGGACATACCACCATAAATTGCATGAGGCTAAAGAATATCATCCAAGACCTCATCAAAGACAAGATCATCAATATTGAGCAACCAACCGGTAATCAAGATCTGAAAATATACACAAATCCGATGTTGAACCACAATCAAGGAAATAGCTAGGAGAACAACAATCATCCATCCACCCATCTGCTCACATCCATACCATAGCTTGAGCTGGTGCCCATATCCTATTCCACCATAGTATTACTTGGCATTTTCCTAAGGTCAGCTTGTCTTGCCTTTATCAAAGTAGTCTATTGCTTAAACGCTAGGGGCATGCCCTTGAAACTGGTAGTGGATCGGATTTGTGTATATCTTTTGTGCTCTTCCCAAATTCATAAAAATCCAAAAGCAGTCAAAATCTCAGAAAATCCTCACAAATTCATCATTAAGTCATGTTAGTCTTTCACCTTGTCCGAACTACGTCGTCTCTAAGATTGAACGTAGGAAAGGTTGATCTTTGATCATCCCCCGAGACATTTGGGTCAGTCCTTAGGCATCCATTGCAATAAAATGGCAATCTGTTTGCCCATCTTATCATCATCAAGTCAATCATCGCCTTCACTCTTTGGTGAGTCAATTAGAAGCAAGTTTAGCAGGTTCAAAAGTGAACACCTAATCATCAAAGTCTTAAATCTAAGTCACTAAGCAAGCAAGTTGATCAACTCGGAGTATCAATAGCTTATCACCCAATCAGTCTCATCAAAACCCTGATCACAACATGTCCTAGGTTGAATCTTTCCTACATTGGACATAAACATCAGGTACCCCACAGTAGTTAGCATTGGCTAGTGGTATGAAGAACATTAGCTTGTTTGATTACTTTTTTCTTGGTCTTTGTTGACTTAACTTATTTTGCGCTCATTCCAAGGACCTCTCGATGATGCCTAAACAAAACAGGTTTAGAGAGAAAGGAATGGGGTAAAGATCATTATCTTTTTTATCTGCTGTGCTTGTTGGATATTCTTGTAAAATAACTTCATCATGCGTACTTTGTTTTTTTTGTCGAAAGGATGTTTTAGGTATCTTGTTGACCACATAAGAAGGCTTGCCTTATTATATTTTGGCCCGAGATGTTTAGAATATCTGAACTGCATTTTGAATAAGGTTTCTTTTTTCAAGTGTGAACAAGAGTACTCCTATTTGTTTGATGAGTCAAAGTCCATCACACTAGTTGCAATGCCATCCTCGTTCTTAATACCTTGATGCATCGCACCTATGTGTGTTATCAAACATAAAGAAGGATATGCTCTTTATCTCTCCCATCCTTGGATAAGCAATACATCATTATCATTCATCATCATATCCAATGAAGTCTAGATGACTAGTGGACTTGTTGGACTTTTGCACCTTCTTGAATTTAAGGGTTGATCCCTCTCATTCTTCTATCTGCTTTCGCACTAACAATGCATCTATCCTGCATCTTGCATTTGCACTTTCATCTTGCATATCATCATAGGACAACATCATTCATCTAACATGCATTGCATAATCATTTAAGATATTTAAAATAATATAGATTTGTTATTGTAAGCATCTTCCAAACATCTCATTAGCATAATCATTTAAGTTGTTTAGGATAATATAGATGTGTTATTCTAAGCATCTTAAAAACATCTCATTTACATCATCATTATCATATAGATCAGTTAGTCTAACCATCCATACATCCATTTTAAACCTCTTTATCGCGAGATCGACCTCAAATCAAATCTTTTCACTCGATCTCTCGAGGGGGCAATATACTAATGCACTTCTTTTCATTGGGGCATCCGAAAAAATTAGAATTTTTTTAATTTCGATGTTGGTGGCATCATTCTTTGAACCAATGCAACGAGTACATTGCTTCAAAGAGGGGAAAAATGTAGACATGCAAAATTAACACTATTGATTAATCATATTTCATCCATCAATTAAACAAATCAGGTTTAATTAAATAAATCACTTTTTATCTCCTAAGGTCTCTTGATTTAATTAAATCACATGTATTTAATTAAATGATTAACATTCATTTTCCTCTCATTTGATTTAAAACAAATACAAAAATGCAAATCAAATGTCACACCACCTAATCACTAGCTTAATTAGTCAAAATCTCTAATTAATGCTAAGACTAAACCATGTCCCATCCACTTGCACAATAAATCATTTAAATTGATTTATTAAAACACTTATTTTCCTCACAAGGCATATTCCCAAGGAATATTCCCTCATTAACTCCCCTTGTTTGACTTTTTGTTCAAACAAAATTCCCCCCAAATCCCTCAACCATATGCATTCAATGCCATTTTTAAATTTGAAATGGGCACATTAGCCAACACTTGCACAATCATGGGCCAATCCCATTATGACAAGTGGCTCTCTCCTATTTGATGGGGATTAGTCCCACATTCATCAATTTGGACTCTTCTCTCTTCAAACTCAACTATAAGTTGAAGGCTTCTCTCCTTCACAAAGACAACACAGAAGTTCATGCAAAGTTATTCTCTTAATTTGAGAACAAATTTTGTCCATTATCACATCATTTGCTTACCAGGGATTGGGAAAGGGCTCTCTTCTCACATCAAGGGGCACCAATCCCCCTATGGGATGATGGTTGGTTAACTTAGATTGATTTTCATATTTTAAGTTGCACATGCTTTACTTAATGTTTTTCTCTTCTATGTTTGATCAATAATTTCATAGGGAGAGGTTTATTTCAGTTTACTGACAATAGCTAATCCATCTATTGTTAGGAATTGCAAATTTTCCTCTCACAGCTAGCAAGCTCTCTCCAATCGCCTCCCAAAATACCACTACTTCTTCAAACTATCCCACCATGCCTTCATCCACATCTAATAACGATTCTTCTGCTACCCTTAACAAGGGATATCCAACATCCTCACCATTGACATATTCATCATGTCCTCCCTTTCAACCTCTATCCTATCCAACATCCACATCCTCTTATCCTCATCATCATCAACAATCCCAATACCTCTACCTTAATCCCACATCCCAATCTTCTCATCCTAATCCAGCACTCACACATTCCTATCACAATCCCCCATACCAATATTCCTCCTATCCTAATCCACCATCTCAATCCTCTCATCCTAATCTACCATCCATATCCTCCTACGCCAACCCACCATACATGTCCTCCTCCAATGGTTCACCACCTCAACCTTCCTATTCTAATCCAACATCGACACCTTCCTATCACAATCCCCCATCCCAATACCCTTACATTAATTCCACATCTCCCCATTCTAATCCTTCATCCACATCTTCCTACCATCACTCACCATCCCCATCTTCCCAATCTAATCTAACATCCACATCCTCTTACGTCACTCTCCCTTTTCCTGCATTATATCTTAATCCTCCATCTGCTCCAACCACTCCAAGTCCCCCATATAGTCCCATCCACTCACCTAATCATAATCCTCCATCTCCTCCTAGTCCTACATCCAATCCCATTCCTTCATCTAATCCTAATCCTCCATCTCCTCCTAGTCCTACATCCAATCCCATCCCTTCATCTAATCCTAATCCTCCATCTCCTCCTAGTCCTACATCCAATCCCATACCCACATCTAATCCTAATCCTCCATCTCCTCCTAGTCCTCCATCCAATCACATCCCCACATCCAATCCTTATCCACCAATCCCTAATCCTCCATCCATTCCAATCCCCTCATCTAATCCTAATCCACCAATCCCTAATCCTCCATCCAATCCCATCCCTTCATCTAATCCTAATCCTCCATCTCCTCCCAGTCCTCCATCCAATCACACCCCCACGTCTAATCCTAATCCTCCATCCATTCCCATCACTCTACCTAATCCTACATCCCCTCCAAATGTCACCCAAGAACTCATGCAAGAAGAGACAACATGCCCTCCCACTCTATCATGTACTGTCACTAGTGATGAGGCCCTCCTCCATCCTAGACCTATCCCTCCCATCACCATTCCTAACATTGTCCAAATGGTTGAGCCGGTCAAACCCATCAAATCCATTAAATCCCCATCTTCTACTCCTAGATCCACCAAATCCATTGAAGACATCCAATCCCCTCCTCCCAGTCCTAATATTGACAAACTTCAATTCCATAATTTCATGAATCCTCCATCCTCCTATCTCCCCAAATTGAGGCATCCCTCAAACACTCTTCCATCCTCATACATCCCATACAAGATGATTCATGCCAAGAGCTTGATCCAAAGCATACAAGCATATCCCCTTCTCCAAATCAAGATCCTCCCATCCCATCCACTACATCCCAAGATCATAATCCCCCATCCATCCAATCTCATGATCCTATCCTCCCCTCCACCCCATCTCAAGATCACACTAGCTCATCCACTCCATCCCATGATTCCCTTTACATTCAAGATCCAATCACTCCATCTCATGAGCCCTTATCATCCACTGCCATAAATCTAGATTCCATCATACTCCCAATTCCTCTCATGATCCCTTATCACTCATTCCTCCTGATGCTGCTATCCCCTCATCTCCATTGCATGATCCTTCATCACCAATACCAATGCCACTTTTGTACCACCTTGGTCGTATTACAATTATTCATGGTGGCCTTCTTAGAGAAGCAAAACAGAGTATAGGCACCACCTTTCCTCTTCCACCTACTAATGTGCTCGCATCATGCTTCCAAGAGAATAAGCATCCTACCATAAATCACATGCTACAAAACATGAACTATCAAGGAAAAGGTTTAGGCCTTCATTAGCAAGGTACTTTAGAGCCCATCCAAGTCAAAGAACATCCAGACATACATGGACTTGGATATATCTCCCAAAACCCGCACTCTAAAGATGTTGGTACAACCTTCGTATATCCTAAATGATCCTCTTCTAAAGGCACAAGAGGTACTTTGCATCATTCTACCAAGTCATTTTCCGCCATCCCCTCCTCCATCATATTACCTCAAAACAACCGTCCATCTTCCTCCCTCATCCTGTAAATCCATTTTGGGTCCTTATGTCCCTCCATCGACCATCACTCATCCTCCATATACACAGTCCATTTTGGGTCCTTATATCCCCAAATCACCCCCTCCAAGTCCATCTTATCCTCCTAATCCTTTTATAACTCCTAATTAGGATCAACAAAGGCACATACCTACACACTCTCCATCTACACATAATTCCTATAACCCTACCTCCATTGCTCCACATCATCCATCTCCTCGCATTTATCCCCTTGCTACTAGACGCA
The DNA here is from genome assembly GCA_007115665.2 of Sequoiadendron giganteum. Classification (NCBI taxonomy): domain Eukaryota; kingdom Viridiplantae; phylum Streptophyta; class Pinopsida; order Cupressales; family Cupressaceae; genus Sequoiadendron; species Sequoiadendron giganteum. The sequence continues at coordinate 680,116,493 of CM021101.1, read as the reverse complement.
CTTTGGATGCCAAAGCAAAAATGTATAAATCCAAACGTCGACATGAATCTAAAGCTCCTCATGTCCCCTTCAAAATACATGTTGAAGAAAAGAAAAATAAATCCAAAAGGCCACAAAGGCCCACCAAAGAAAAAAGGTGTCATACCTTCAATTGAAAATTCCATAATGACATCCAAATTTGCTATTCCCCCACAAAATAATTCACCTCCTCCATCTCCTAAATCTATTTTGGGTCCCTACATCCCAAAAATCACTATCCTAGCTCCTCCATTATTGCCACCCTCTCCATCCATTCCCCCATCTATATTTTCACATCCACCACATGTGCCAATGTTGGTCCTAAACACCTTCCCCTATCACACATACACTCCATCATTCCATCCATACACTTTTCAACACCCCATCCACTATCCCCCCTATTTCCCCTGTCCAACCCCTTTAATTCATCCTCTTGCATAATTCATTTCTTCTACTAAGGTTGTACCAACATCCACTGGTCACTTTACACATGGACTCTTATTACCTCATATAGAACTTGATGCTTGAGTCCTTCGTCCATCTCCTTATCAAATATCCTCCAAATCCACATATCCATATCCTAGTCCAAAAGAGAAAAAATCAGAAAAATACAAAAAAAAAAAAAAATAGTAAAGAGAAAATCATTCGTCCAATGGTGAAAACTTGGCAAACAAGCGCCTTGGATAAGTACCATGATAAAAACCTGGAAAATAGGCATCATGCATAAATTCCCCCTCTAGTCTCCTTCCACGATTGGGGGCAACATCCACTTACGCATTACTTTCCTCCATCTCCTACATCTCTCTATCTTCTGCATCCTATCCATTCTATCCCATTTATCCCACTCCCTCCATCTTCCTTGTGATCTTGATAAATGTAGGGGAAAACCTATATACATGCTTTGGACATCTCTTGGCATATATTCCCCTCATCCAAACACTATCATATTCCCTATCCACCTCTCTCTATCTTCCATTATCCGTGCATCCTATCCACCTCTTTCTATCTTCCATTATCCGTGCATCCTATCCACCTCTATCTATCTTCCATTGCCCATCTCACTCCCTTATCCACCCATCTTGCTATCCCTCTTGCCTCATCATGCATGACACATATAGAGTGGGGGCATCTCCTTATTTGCAGTTGGGTCCTTGGAGACATCATCCATCCATTCCGCCAAGTAATCCTCTCCATCTCCCCATCCTGCCCATCCTTACCTTCCCATCCATTTATCCATCCAGTCATCCCTTCCATCTACCAAATCCTTATCATCCTATACTCTCATCCACTAGTCCTTTTTGTCCTTTCATCCTTATCTACCCCATTCCTCTATCCTCTTATCCTAGCCTTACATCTTTCTAATATCCTCTCAATCTTCATCACTCATCTATCCATCATCTATCCACCTATCCTCGTATCTTCTTATCCATCAATCCCTTTCCCTCTCTTTTCCTCCTATCTCACTATCCCTTGTCCTTGGTATCTAGCTATAGGATAACCTCATGAAATTCAATGCCATGCTATCTCACTACAATCACTTCTATCTATTTCCTACATCTTTCTGATATATTATCACTCTTCATCATTCATCTATACATCCTCTCATCCTCCCAATTCATCTTCTAATAATATAGATCACTATCCCATCCCTGAGCTTCGCATAACCCACATCCAACATATCAACCATCCCATCCACACGACCTATCTTGTCTCATCATATCACCATCCTTCATGTGTCTTCTCATCATGGTCATTCCATCATTTGTCTTTGGCCTTGTGTCGAACTACGTTGCCCCTGCGCTTTCACGTAGGCAAGGTTGATCATTTGATCCACCCTCGAGGCTCTGTCTTTTGTTTGTCTTGTCATCCTCCATCGTCTATCTTTGGCCTTGTTTCGAACTACGTTGCCCCTGCGTTTTCACGTAGGCAAGGTTGATCATTTGATCCACCCCTGGGGTTCTGCCTTCTATCTGTCTTGTCCTCTTCCATCATTTGTCTTTGGCCTTGTGTCAAACTATGTTTCCCCTGCGCTTTCACATAGGCAAGGTCAATCATTTGATCTGCCCCCTGGGTGTTTTTCCATCTGGTCTTTGTCATCCATCAAGGTCTTCATTGTCCTCTTTTCGCTTTTATCCATGGTATTTTATCACACTACGAGGGCTCTGCACTTTCACATAGGTAAGGTTGATCTTTGATCAACCCTCAAGCCCCTAAGTCTTTAGGGCGTGTTAGTCCTATTGTCTTGTCATCTTGTTATCTTGTCATGTCATCAAGTATGTCCCTACCCTAGTTGGTGCTTACAAACAATGGTCATCTATATCACAAGATCCAATTGGTTTTTGGTATCCTACGTCATGTCGATCTTTTAATTTACTATCCATCATCGGTCTCAACAGGATGTATCCTTCCTAACAGACCTCATCAACCCCATCCATCATCTTGATCCTATGGAAAAGTACATTTGAAATTGATTGTGATTTTTTGATGCTTTTGGTTTTTGTTTATCATTTGCACTCCCTATCATCACTTTTCATTGTCGCCTTGATCCATCATATCACGATGTGCTTTGAATAGTCAACATAGGGGCATATCTTGCTCATTTCTTTGTTTTTGTTTTCTTGGTTGTCCCACGTAGTACCCACCAAGATCCCTGAGGTCTTGTGTTACACTGGGGCATTCTTTTGTGCTTATGGTTATTCCAATACCTGGCCCGACCAAAGTCATCATGACTTTGGGGTGTTGGGATAGCCTTCTTGTTTGTTGTGTTTGTTTTATGCATTAGACACTAATTCGTCTTGGTTTACATACCCTGACGTCCGGTGTCTTATGCTATAGCAAAAATCAGTGCTCTGAAGATGGCAAATTGCATTAGGATTGCATTTCATTTTCCATTCCATCATCTTCCATGTATCCCTCATCCTCTCATCCATCAAAATCCCTCACCAATCCATAATCCTTCATCAAAATCCCTCATCCTCTCATCCATCAAAATCTCTCACCAATCCATAATCCTTAATCAATATCCCTCCCCTATCCATCCAATCTCTTATCATCATCTCTTCAATCTTCTTAGAATACTATCAATTGGTTATTCTAAACATCTTGTCCCCCATCATTTCATTTAACCATCTTGCCTCCCCATCCGATCCTCATCCATTCAATCTAGCACAAATCATCTAATCACACTCTTGGTCTTGTTCCCAACCTTGCATGTCCGAAAAAGTATATAAACTAGGGTGTATCAGCCCCTCTGCAGTAAATTGGAGGGTGTATCCGCACTTCTGCAGCAATCCAGAGGGCGTATCCACACTTCTACAGCAATTGCCGGGCATATCCGCACTTCTACAACAATTTAGAGGGCGTATCCACACTTCTGTAGCAATTGGAGGGCATATCTGCACTTCTATAGCAATCAGGAGGGCGTATCCGTACTTTTGCAGCAATCAAGAGGGTGTATCCGCACTTCTGCAACACTTAGGAGGGCGTATCCGTACTTCTGCAGCAATCAGGAGGGTGTATTCATACTTTTGCAGCAATCAAGAGGCGTATCCGCAAATCTATAGCACTCGGGAGGGCATATCCGCACTTCTGCAGCAATTGGAGGGTGTATCCGCACTTCTCCAGCAATCAAGAGGGCGTATCCGCACTTCTGCAACACTCAAGAGGGCGTATCCACACTTTTGTAGCAATCCAGAGGACGTATCCGTAGTTCTGTAGCTTGACTGGGGGCAACATCATCTGTGTCGTCGACTCCACTTTTGCTGATCTTTACCTCCCATTGCTTATCATCATTTCTTATCATCATCATTTTCATATCCCCTTTCATCATCTCATCTCTCATCCTTTCCCCCATCTCTTCCTCCTTCATCACTCCCCCCCCTCTTTTTTTTTGGGTTGAGGCTACTTCCTACCATGGACTCGCCTTCATAGCTGCAGTTTGTTGGGCCGATTCACTGCGCGGGCAGCCTGTTCTCACATGCTCTGCTGGAGATGGCAGTATGGCCTCATGCCTTCTCCGGGCCTCCCCTTCTGGGGCGATGGCTGGGCAGATCTGCCCCCACAGCGAGGTGGATCCGCCCTTTTTCCAGGACAGATTTTCCCTTCTACAGTTGGGCAAATCTGCCCCTCTGCAACACTTTTTTTCCTTTTTCTTCTCAGGGCCACCATTTGCAAACCGTGCGTCGGATCGACTTCGTTCAAAAGGAAAACTTGCTTATTTTTTTGAGCTCTTTCCAACCCTACCTTTCATTTATTCCTATTGAGAATTTTTCCAGGACCCCTCTCTTTTCCCTCCCTTTTTGAGAGGTATTGTTTTACTTCTTATTCACCGGTTTTTCCTCAAACTAATCCCTTCCCTTCCTGGGGCTGCCATTTGCACTCCGTTTGTCCGATCGACTTCATTCAAAATACAAACTTGCTTAATGTTTTTCCCTCTTTCCAACCATACCATCAGTTTCTTCCTGTCGAGATGTTTCCTGGGACCCTTATTTTTCCCTCGTCACCCTCTCGAGGGGCAATACCCTTCACATTTACCAATTTACCCTGCCATAGTCAATCCCTTCCAGGATTGGGGCATCTTCATCCATTCCCCACTAATTGGACGTCTCAAATCCTCCTCCCCACACTAGGGCATCATTTTTCGATTAATTCCTTTATAGAGTCATCTACACTTTCTTTTCTTTGAAGCACAGTTATTCTAACGGTACTTTGAAGAGGGGAAAAATGTAGACATCCAAATTTGATCACTTCCATATGATCAAAATCGTCTACTCTATTCATCTATTTCATTAAAAATGATTAAATAATTTATTTAATCATTATTTCATTTTCTACCTAAGCTTCCTAAAGTATGTAATTAAATAAATTAAATATTTTACCTTATCCCTTTTCTTCTCTAAATTAAATAAATATGAAAAAATTATTTAATTTAGTCTTTTAACCCATTTGGATTAAAGTCAATTTTTAATTCCCCTTTTTCTCTCTCCTTGTCACATTCTCCATAACCCTCTTTTAATCCAGATTAAATTAATTAATCTGTGATTAAAGAGGTGCATTGACTTAATCTTGATTAAGTGTTGCATCCTCCATAATCTCCCACTTGCCTCTAATCTCTCATTAATTATCTTAATCTTGTGTTTGCACAACCTTAATCAAAATCATTAGCCACATTTAGCTTACCTTTTCTGGTCAACCTTCCACTTACCATTTTTAGTCTGGACTCTCTTTCCCATGTGAATTTTTAATTCACATTTATTTGCCCAAAGCTCCTCTCTTCCCCATGTGAATTTTTAATTCACTTTTGTCTTTCCAAGGTCTTCCCCATCCCCCATGCAAGATTCTAGAAGGCTTGACTTGTCACTTTACATGTGCCAAGGACTTCTAGAACCTTGGACTTGTCACATCACCCACATGTGACAAATCTCCAGCTTTTTGGAAACCTCCTTTTACCCAATAAACTCTCCAATGAATGTAAATTTTTAATTTGCATTTATTCTTCCAACCACTTCCCCTTTTCCCATGGAGATTTATGAGGAATTCTAAAATCCCTCAAATGTCTCTTTCATCCTCATTTGGGGACAAGAAGTTCCTTTTTGAAGAAATCTTTTCATCCCCCAAGGTACCTCAAAGGTACTTGTCCTTCATCCAACTCATGTACTTCTCCTTCACCTCATGTACTTTTCTTCCACCTCATTTCCACATCATTCCACCCTAAGCCATCTCACATTCCACATGTCAAGATGTGAGGGCTTGTGAGTCCTCAACTCACCATAGCCCTTCATCTTGATCTTGTTGGATCAATCTCAACCATTGAATTGTCAAGAGAATTCCAATTATCCTATAAATAACCCCTCATTTCTCCCATTTTAGGGATGAAGTATTTTGCAACCAAACTCTTGCAAATTTACCATTTGAGCTCTCATCCATCATAACACTTAGCATTCTAATCCATCTTGCATCTTGCATCCGTTTAACTCCATTTCCATCCAAGGAGCACACAAGACATCCAAAGATCAAGGGCCAACCAAGGAAGCAACAACATGAAGGTATAACAGCAATCAATTTGTTTATCTTGCTTTCATGTTATCTATTTCTTAGGATAATCATTGAGGTTCCCTTTTCTTATGTTAGTTCTTTCTTATTACATCATTTTAGCATCTCACATTAGGACTTGACGTTTTAAAAGGATCACAAATATAAAATAATATTGATAATTAGTGACCAATGAATATGTCAAATATACAAATGAGTTTTGTCTTCTATGGGAAAGGTTGAGAGGTAAGACAAACTAGGATGATGACAAGCGTCTTAATTCTATGACATAACACTAAGCTCTTTAGAGTTATTGGTATTAGGTCTTCTAGAGTAACCCTCAACAGATTTTCATGCTTCATGGCGTTAAGATAAAGTCATTTGATATAATCATCCTAATATTTATCTTCCCCCTCTTCATCCTTAGGCTTCTATCTTTCCATAGCCTTCTCCAAGCCTATCTTCTTATAGCTTGAACATTTCCTTCGATTCTGGCATCTCCCTTCAAGATGAATAGTCGTGGGGATCTTGTCAATCACAGTAGAACTTAGTTCTAAAAATAGGATTGGTGTGCTTATATTCTTCTAAAAAATATAGTTAGAAGACTAGGTTCCACATAGTGGTTCCTACCATCTCATTCAAAATATGCGCTCGCTTTTTAATTCTACATGAAATTTTAATCCATTCTTGGTAGCATTTTATCTCGTATTTGGGAAAAAATTATTGGTTGGATCTTTAACTTTTTATGGATTTTCTTATCATCTTAGTTGTCTCAAATATATATATATATATATATATATATATTTTAAGTCTAGTTGTTGTTATTTTTCAATTAAAAAAAATATAACTTGTGCACTATGTACTTCTAGACATAATACATGCAGTTCTTCCTTAGCTTTCTAATATCGATTCAAGAAATGTATTCATTTGGGTAACTATTCTTTTATAATCGGAAAATAAATAAAAAAATGTTTGTCTACAATAACAAATCAAGAGACAACCCTTCTTCTCCATATTAAAACTTAAAATATTATAATTATCTCTATAGAAATGGTGAAAGAGTATATGAACCTATGGAAGATTGTTCTTTCTATGTAAGAATATTTGCTTCCTCATTTTGATCCATAGATTTTAACTCATTTCTATTTATAATAAGTTTAGGATCTTAGCATACATATGCTTCAGGATATTTTAGTGTCTCCATCCTATTTGATATTGTCATCTATGGTTTTTTTTTTTCCTTTAAACTAACAATTACCACTTTGTGCACTTTCACTTATGTAAAACATGTAGTTTTTGGGTTCACTTTGTTTCTAGCAATATTTGTATGCCCTAGAAATTAGTCGTGTCCCCCTATTTCATCTAACACATGATGATAGAGATTGCATTCATTTTCGAAGAAGATTGACATAAATGCAATAGTTTAACAGGTAGTACTCTTAAGGATTGTCACAAACAAACTTCCTTGATGAGTGGAACTTGGTTATAGGGGAATCATGAAAACACATAGGAGTTATCATATAATAGAGCATAACTGTTCCAACCATATGGAATGATACAAAAGAATGACTAAGTTTAGACTACTTGAAAGTCAGTGAAAATTAATTCATAAATTTTCTTTATTTTTAGAAGCTTGAATATCAGCTAAAGTTAAATAATAAGAAAATATGTCATTATACATGAATGTATTACTTTCTTTCTCTCATTCTCTCACACAAAATATAGATTTTAGTTTTTTTTAGCTCATGTGGTTAATACGAAAGTCACCCTTCCAAATTTATAGGAGATTTCAAATTATTAACTTTTGTATTTTAAGATTTGAAAATTATTTATAGAATTTTTATTTATATAAGAACTACTTTTTAATCTATTAAATAATTTACTATAAAAAATAATTAAAATTTACTATCACATTAGTAATAATCATTCATATTTACAAGTTAAAAAAAAAATCAATTAAACAATCTAAATTAAAATTAAATATATATATGCTTCACTTTTTTTATATATGTCACATAAAATTAATTTTTATATTTCGTGTTTGTTATGTGAGTATGCTTTGAACAATATGCTTTTATTTCTTAATATGCATGTACTTTTGTAGTGTCTCTTTCCACATACAAATATGTCAATCTTGACACTATACCCATTATAATTAATCATGTATTACAACATAAAGGATTGGTCCGCTAAGGAATAACCTACACTCTTCTAATTTTATAGGATATTGTGAATTAATTCTATTTATATTTTAAGATCTTCAAATTATTTAAATCTTTTTTACTTGTATAGGAACTTTTTTTTTACAATTAAATAATATATTATAAAAACATTAAAATTTATAATTTCATCAATAATAGTTATTCGTATTTACAAGTAAAATAAATAATATTTTCAATTAAATAATATAAATTCAAAGTAAGTATATATATGCTCCAATTTCTTATATATGCCATATATAATTAGTTTTTATTTTTTGGGTTTATTGTGTGAGTATTCTTTGAATAATAATTGTTTATTTTAATATGTATGCATATTTCTAGTGTGCTTCCATGTACAAATAGGTTGATCTTGATATTGTATCATGATGAGATTATCATATGTTAGAAAATAAATATTTGACAATTAAACATAACCTACACTCTTCTAATTTTACAGGAGATTGCAAATTATTGTTCTTTCTGTTTTAAGATCTTCAAATTATTTCAACAACTTTTATTTATACAAGAGCTATTTTTTAATCAACTAACATAATTTTCTATAAAAAGATTAAAATTTATAATCATATCAGTAATAATTGTTCATATTTTCAAGTAAAATAATAACACTTTTAATTAAATAATCTAAATTAAAAGTATATGGAAGCTTCAGTTTTTTTATATTTCATAAATAATTAATTTTTTATATTTTATATTTATACTGTGAGTATGCTTTGGATAATATATGATTTTTTTAATACGTGTGTATATTTATAGCATGTGTTTCCACATACAATTAGTTCAACCTTGATATTGTATCATATTGAAATTCTCATATCTTAGAACATAAAGGGTTGACATTTAGACGTAACCCACACTAGTCTCTACATTGTGACCATATCACTCTATCTTTTGTTAGTCAATTTTAAATTTTATATTGTGATTCCTTGAATATGCACTCAAGAAAGTAGAAATAGTTGCCTTCAATTTTCAGATTGGAGGCCAATTAAAAATTCCTTTCCTCAAAAAATAAATTAAAAAGCACAATCCTCAAGTTGCACATGTTTGATTTGATGTTGGTGGAATCGGCTTCAAATCGGTCTAACACTAAAACTAGGACACATTAAGTTTATGTACACATTTTTTAGTAAAAAATCCAATATAAATTATGAAATCTTGGGATAAAAATTCTCATATTTCAAAATAGATTGCTTAATTTTCCTATCACTAAATCAATGCATCTCCTAGTGATACAAGTGTTATTTGGTAAAAATCATTGTACCATAATATCTAGCATAATTATTTCTACCTTGTAATTTTGTTATTATCATATTGACATAGGAAAATATATTGGAACTATCATTTATAGAAAGAATTATTAAATAGTTATAACATCATACAATTTGTAGAATCATCACGCATCTACGTGAGATATCATGAAAGCCCATATTTGGAAGCATTAATCAATGGCTTTCTATAGTTCAATATTTTTCACATTATTTTATATGTTTTATCATCTCTATATCACTCTTGCATATTGCATAAGTTTGTGTTTATTTAAATTTTCTTAAGTTGTTTCATCTTAGAAAGGTTGAAACATAATCATGTGTAGGATAAGGGAAATATGAAACCATCACATGGATAAAATTTGGACCCTTTTAATCACATGTAGCATGTATTTGTGATTTTGTATAATGTTGAACTGTGTGGCTAAGTAGGAAACATAAAAATTACCTCTATCGCTATCAGTGAGACTAATATAAATACAAATTGTTTATTGGTAGGGATGAATTTGAGTTGAGGAGAGGAAAGATAAACTGGTGTGTGATAGTGGAAAGGGTCCAATATTTGTACACCCTAATTTTATGCCTCTCAAAATAATAGGTACTAATTTTCAGTGACTCGGGTTTTATAATAGATTGCTTGTAGTTCATTTTTTTAATCAAATTCAACTCTTCACGATTGAGATTTAAATTTAATGAAACTAATTTTGACTCAAATTTACCTTGAACTAATTTCTTTTACAATCAAAATTCAAGCCTAAATATATTTTATTGACTTAATGCCACAACATTTTTTATTTTTTCAGTAGGGTTTGAAGAGTATGTGTGAATATTATTTCTACTTTAGAAATTCCTATAATAACTTAAATATTTTATCAACATATAAAAATTATTTTCAAGATAATTTGACTCAAAAGAATCTCAAAATATCAAGCTAAGGTAAAATGACTTAAAATAAAATAAACCCTTATATTCTAAAATATTAACAAACTATATATAATTGTTATGTATTTTAGTGAATATTTTCAAACAAAATAATCTTCTTAATTTTAAATTTTAATCTTACTGCTATTACTTTTTATAACTTACTAGATAAAAAAATATGTAAGCTAGTAATATCATGCAAAAGTAGTAATTTTTTTTTATTTAAAATAGATTATAAGAGAGACTATGTTGAGTAATAAATAGAATAAAATAATAAACTTATTGAATAAAAACATTTACAAGTTTTAACTAGGAATGAGAGATTGCACGATATTAGGCTTTGGATTCATTTCCCCGCATAATTTTGTGAGGAAATTTAATGTTTTATAAAATACACTCACATGGAAAAGTCATAAGGATGGGTAGGTAACATGAGACAAAAAACATAAAAACTATGTTTGCAATCTAATTCTCAAATAATTTACATAAAAATTGGGCATAATTTATGCTCATTTCTTGAATGAAGACTCTTTTCGATAACACAAGTTTCATTTATTTTACCATAAAATTCAATTTTGGTATTACATTACACTCTACTCTTCTAAAATATGTTTTTGGTTTTCAGTTCCATATGTGTCACCAAAAAGTGTATACCTTGACATTTTTTCACTCATTTTGGCCTTTTCCACTGAGTTTTGGCCGTGTTTACCTTGACTTAGCCTCTTAAGCTTGCAATTCAACACTAATATAACAGTGTTTTACTAAGGTGTTGTGAAGTGTTGTAACACATTTCCTCACTTTTCTAAGCCCTTTCAACATAATTCACCTAAATAATACATTCTTGCACCTCCCTAAGCCTTAAGACAAAGTGTTGTAAAGTGTTGTGTTGCATTTTCACACTTATCTAGGCTTATAACCCCTCAATCAACCTTTTTTATATGCTAATTTGTCCTATTAATGCATCATTAGTCCCGACCTAAGTGTGTTTCGAGAGGCAAGTCTGATAAACCTTATAAAACATAAATTAATTCTTGACCACCATCAAAATTTTCCTAGGAGGACTAGGTTGCCAGTTTAGACGACCTAGTCCCTTTAAGCATAAAATTCAAATTTTAATTAAGATTCAACAGGAATCTTGCCTCCTGAACCCTAGGGTCGGCCTATTAGGTTGCATTTCGGGAAAATTAGGGTTTCACATGTACAAATAAGGGTTTCTACCTCCATTTTGTCTCTCTCCTAGCTCATTTTTTATCTCTTGGTTCATTTTTACTCTCTTTCTCTCAATCATCAAGTGCTCAAGCAACCAAGACTTCACAAGCAAGCATACAAGCATTAGGGTTTTCAGACTAATTCCATTGGAGCTGCTCATACATGTTGCAGACCATCAATAAAGGTTTGGTAAGCATTGCTATTATATTATCATTCACTCTTGCTTTCCTTTGTGTTTATCTCATTTGGGTTTAATCACCTACAAAGGGCTTTGACTTAGGCAAACCCCTATATCCTAACCCCAACAATTTATGGTCTTTGCATGTGTTTTCAGATCTTTTGATGCAGATTAGGTGAAGGGAAAAGTGTTGCAAGAAGTACCAACATTCTCCTCAAGTCAACTTCAAGTCTCAAACCCTAGGAAGGACAAAAAGACAAGTTCCAGGTCACTTTTGAGGGTGCCTATCACGGATTGCTATAGAAAAGGGGAACATCAATCGAGACCCACAAAACCAAAGCCTGATTCCTCGAAAAGCTACAAGAGGACTAGGTTGCCCGTATTGGCGACCTTGTCCCTGTGCTAGGCCCCAAAAAGGGTTTTTTGTGATTTTGGACACCCATTTCCCTAAAACCTATTTTGGGAAAGTTTTCCAGTTGGAGGACTAGGTCACCTCACTTGGCATAAGTGTCCTATCATTTTCAAGCATTTTCCAAAAGCTTTCGAGAGCATTCAACTGCAACAAAATTTCTCCAAGTGGACACCTACTCTCCCTCTCTATAATTTTCTAGAAAACACACATTTAGGGTATATAGTGAGTTAGTTTGCATTAGATTAGTTTTACTTTATTTGAATTTGCATACATTCAGATTAGTTTTAGTTTGCTTTCAGCTTTAGCCACACATCACACACATTCACAACTGTCATTGAATCCATCTCCCCCTTTTGAATGAACCCACGCCATTAACACATATCAACATAGCAAAAAGAGTTATATTCCTAACCCAAGTGCTCTTAGGGTGAAAAACCCTAAGAGCCTAGTAAAGGGATCCTCTTTCCCTTGTTAGACATATAAGTTTTTTGGCAGTTCACCAGGTGCTGCCACAATAACAGGTTACACTTTTTGGGACATCCTAATTTTTGCTGAAATCACATATTTTTTTAAAAAATAATGATTTAAGCCTTAAAAAGGCTCTATTTGAAGGGTTTTAATTGAAGAGGGTTTGATCAAACCCACTTATATCAAACCCCCTTTGTAACGCCCCACCACGCAACCCTAAAGGATGTTACAAACAACTACTTAAACAGGCCAAATTTTTTTTGTTTAAGTACAATAATATACAAGTTTGCTTCCCAATGCAACCATCCCCTAAGGTTACGAGACTGAATCTACTTAATAACCCACAATAACAACAACATAAAAGGAACCATGCCAATAATTTAGACAATAGTTAAACACATACATTCCAAACAAGATAAATTAGATCCAAACATAATAGATAACTTTCAAACCCATTTATCCATAATTAAATATTACATTTACAACTCTCATTCCCTGAATGAGGCAAGTCCAATAAACATAATTACAAATTCCACCTCAATAACATTCGAGGGGTAAAATAAAACAATATCAACTGAAATGAAATAAAGCAAGAACTGAACTGAATTCCACGAGCTCTCCAACTGGAAGTCTCTTCCACAAGAACATGAAGATAGCCCAACGGATTTAGGTGCATGCCACCCAACCAAGTGGAACCCAAAGGCCCACCCCCTGTGCTAGGAGATAGTAACCAGGAATCCTAGTCAGGACCATCTACCTCTAGACACAGGCTAACATAAACTGAACCAAAACGGTAACAACCAATCGCATGTACCACACAAGCACATCACAAATACAACCCAAGTATCACATAAGCACCTCACAAGTACAACTCAAGTACAACATAAGCACAACACAAGTACAACTCAAGAGCATCACAAGTACCACACAAGTATAACTCTACATGGTCACATCAGGTATGTTAAGGAAACCATACCCACAATAAATAAGAGCCAATTGTTGTCCTAGACAGAGTGTCATCACACAACTCATCATGGATTATCCTTGGGATTCTTCCTAGGCTCCGGCCCCCACAAGAAAAGGTTATCTTGGTGACCTTTACCGAATCCCGACCCCCATACTCACTCATGTAGAGCCAAATACCTTTCGTACAGACAAGATAGATGAACTTGCCATTTCAGGCCTTCCCACCCATCCCAAACCTAACCGAGCACTTGGGTCCATGAGTGAGGCATTAATATCTTGATTAGTGAGAAGTTAGTCCTAATCTTCTAAGTATTGTTTTAGTTATCACTTGATTAACTAACTTACAACGAGTTATCCTGACACCACTTCGTGTGCCGACCGCCGTTACAAGCCACTTTTCTACTCGACAACACACACACACCAACCAAACATCAATGGTACCAAGGTGCAACAAACAAGATAACACATCCACTCCTTTCTCAAGAGGCGACAAAGATAAAACCATCTCCAAACACTAGAGGTAACAACAATAACAGAACTACTCCCGACAAGGAGGCACACATTACAAAATCGACTCCTTTCTTAGGAGGCGACAAAACATTCCCGTTCATGGAAACTGGGTAACACTGACCATACCCCATGCACTACCCAAGGGAATTAACAAACAATCGACATCACAAGATGACAACCCCCAACCTCTAGGGTCTTCTAGAAGACTTACATTTTAACGACACATAGCCCATTCCCCAAAACATGAACATAGAGGAAGTAACAACGAAGGCAAGTTGCGAGGAATTAAACTAATTTTGGATTTATTAAATCCATTTCCCATAATAACATCAATAATTTCTTGCAATTATATAAATAGATTTAAAGTACATCTTTTCAGACAAGAGAGAAATTAAAATCAATATTTGATTCCCTAATTATTTTCAATACTAATAAAATAAACATTTATTTCAACCTATAGGAAATAACATTTTAAAATAAATAAATGTTTCCTCTACTTGATATAATCATTTTCCAAACCAATTTTAACATAACTTAATACCCATATTGTTTAAAACAAATATGTTATTCCATCTAAATACATTATTTCCAAAATAACTCTATCAATTTAACCATTCTACAATAATTTAAAATTTTTCAATAAATTAAATTATGCCTCTATTCTAACAACTTTAAAATATATCCTCAACTATATAAATATATTTAATATTTTAATAATATATATAATACAATATTAATTATTAATATATATATTTTTTATTCATATATATTAATAATTTAATATTATAAATATAATATTAAAATATTAAATAAAATTTATTTATATCTTTTATTTTATTTTATTTTTTTATAGAAAATAACCCCGGTGCCTCGGGCCGCATGTGCAGATTTCATTTAGGGCAAGGCGGCCGTTTTCAGGCCGCGTGCATAAGGAAATGGCGACGGCATTTTTCTTTTGCCCCCCATGGCCGCACTTTCCATAGTGGGCAGAGGTGGAGGTCGGGCCAGGCAGCACATTTCGCAGGGTTTCGGTGGCGGTGAAAGGGTGGGGCGGCTGTGGCGACACAGCCGAACCCCACACAGTGGGCGGCTGTGTAAACAAAGCCGACCACTGTGTGGTATCAGCTGTGTAACCACACAGCCGACCATAGTGGTGGCTGGGGGGTCACACTGGGCGCGACTCTCCCCCACGTGCCTCCCAAGGGGGGCATGATTGGGGATGAGCCCCCAGTGCTTCCCTCCCCTTAGTTTTTTTAATTTTTTTAATTTTATTTTTATTTCATATGAACCCTTCTGCGGATTTTTTTAAAAAAATCCGAAAATCATTCATTGAAAACCAAGGGCTTTTCTAATCTCATTTTTAATAACATAACCCCATAAAACATAAAATTTATTTGATATATATATATACATATATGTATATTTAAATGTCTTCCAAAAATATACTAAATTAATTGAGCAAGAATAAATAAAATGAATCTTTACAGCCAAGAACAACATTTTTCCTTGAAGAATTTCATTTTTTTAAACAGAGGTTTTCAAATTTTCAAACCAAATCTGACCTGGGTTTTTCTTGCAATCAAACGAAGTTTGTTTTTTTTTTTTTAACATTATAACAAAATCATGAATTATTTCAAATTGAACTAACTACACAAGAAGAGAACTTGAATCCAAAAGCTTCAGGTTTGATAAATTGGTGGAAAACCTTCTCCACAGATGCGAGCTCAATCCCAACCACCAACTAAACTTTTCCAAAAAAATCCAAACCCAAACCCACAAAACAGCAACAATTCCTTTTGTCCTCCAATTTCAAATTCTTCAACTTCATCCTCTTTTAAAAAAATTTAGCCAAAAAATCCAATAATAGCCAAAAAAAAATATCCCTCAACCCAAAAGTCAAACTTTTGAAAATATCTCTAAATATCTCAATTTCAATTTGCATTTAAAATTTTCCAAAAAAAAGAAATTTAAATCATTTTCTTTGATTTTCAATCTTAATTTAAATTCAAAATATCTAAAATTTCCAATATGCATAATCAACTTCATTTCAACAAAATTTATTTAATTAATTAATAAAATAAATCTAATCCAAGATTTAATTATTTTATTAATTGCATTAAATTAATCAACAAATAACACTTTTCACAATATAACCAGATTAATTAAATCAACAATTTAACTACATAGGCCATTTATTTAACCTTTCTAATCTTGTAATTAATTAAAATCGAGGCATATTAAATAGTATTTAAATCCATAGAAGTAGACAAAAACTGACAACACACTTAAGACTAGGGTGATGGCTTGACACGAGAAACCTAGCTACTATCTCCCAATTGAATACCTTTGGCAATGGACACGCTCAAACCTGTGAAACCAGGTAGAGTCAGTGTCATGTACCTCTCAACCTGAAAATTAAGTAAACCACAACATATAATATGAACAGCGTAAAATACACACCGTGAAGAGGAAATCTCAAGATCGCAGGGCGCTCGCAAGCGAGTGATGCAATATCGTCCCCTTCACCAATACAGTCTTACTAACTGACGAATCTAACATCATTAATATGATCAAAAGCATAAACATCATTAATTCAATTATCCACTATGCTAATCCAAAGCAAGACATAATGATAACATCAGGATAAAATACCAGGTACGAAGGTCAAAGCACTAACAGAAAATAAGGCCTAACAAAAGAGAACATTGTTCAATCAAAAGAGCAAAACGGAGGGGTCTTACACCCTTGGATAGAAAGCTGCTATTTTAAAACAAGACCTATATTGGAGTCTCCTCTACACCTATCAAAATGCTGATAAAAAACCACTTTTGATTTACCTTTTAGGGGATCAAATTAATTTATTTAAAATTTATTTTTTGTAAACATGTAGTCCTTATTATAAGCTTCCCAAAAAGTATAATTTTAAATATATTTAATTTTATTATTATATTTATTTTTTATTTCTTGTGAATGTAGGTTTTTCAATGAACATTGAGGTCTTTATTTCACACATATGGAAAAATAGGAAAACAAAGAATTTTTTTCTTAAGAATGTATGTACACTAGCCATTGATGTTCCTATTGCAACAAAAAAAGAATAAGTTAATTCAAATGAATACAAAAAAAGTTCTGTAGCTGAAAGTATAATATATCCAAATTATAATTACTCTGAATTAGAAAATTAATTAAAATATATATATGAAACAAAAAATTATGAAAAAATATCCATCCACTAGATAATGGTGTGAAAACAATCTATTTAAAAAATTACAATTGTATGCTTTCTATAAAAAAAATTATACAGCTGAAAGTAAGCATCAGGTTTTGAAAATGATGTTTAGTAAAAAAAATAAGTTAATAAAAACTACATAAAATAATTCACAATTTATTTTTTAATTTAAAAAAAAATATATAATTAGATTTTCAACATAAAAATATCGTAAATCACTAGTTTGCTTCATCTTCAAATTCTTAATGGTTTAGCTTCTATAGGCGTACGAAAGTCAAAATCTAGTGAAAATGTTGATTTCAATGTCAAGTTTGGCAAAAAAGTGTAACCCATTATTGTGG
>CM021101.1:679391616-679472936 GCA_007115665.2 Sequoiadendron giganteum | reverse complement strand
ATGGTCTCAATGATGTAAATCACCGAGAGACCCCATTTCTTGGACCCATTTTTTCAAACAGGGCAAGTTAGGTTTCCAATTTCACCAAATTGGAAAGCTAGTGGGCCCACTAGCTTGCTAATTTGGTGAAATTGGCAATATAGTTGCCAATTTCACCCTCTCTCAGGTCTCTCTCTCTCTCCCCTAAACTCTAATCCCTATACCATATAAACTTAACCTTAAACCTTCAACCCAATTCCATCAACTCTATACCTAATATCCTAAACCCTAATCCCTATACCCTATAAACTTAAGCTTATACCTTCAACCCTATACCTTAAACCATAAACCATAAACCCTACACTCTTAATCCTCATCCCTATACCCTATACCCTAAACCCTAAACATTATCCTTGAACCCTAAACCCTATAATTAAACACTAAATCCTACGTTAAACCTTGTACCCTAAACCTTAAACCCAATACCCTAAACCCAATACCCTCAACCCTATACCAAATATTTTAATCCCTAATCCCTATACTCTATACAGTTAACCCTACACCCCCAACCTTGAACACTATACCTCAACCCTACAAGTTCAACCCTCATATGTATACCCTATACACTCAACCTTATAACCTAAGCCTTGAACATCATCCCCCAACCCTATAATTAATCCCTAAACCCTACATTCAACCTTGTACACTAAACCCTAAACCCTAAACCTTAATCTGAAACCCAATACCCTCAACCCTATACCCATTATTCTAAACCCTAATCCCTATACCCTATACACTTAGCCCTATACCCTCAACCCTATACCCATTATTCTAAACCCTAATCCCTATACCCTATACACTTAGCCCTATACCCTCAACCCTCAACCTCATCTCTTTACCCTACATCCTCAACCTTATACCCTAAACCATAAACATTATCCCTCAACCCTATACTTAAACAAAAAACCCTAAAATCTCAAGTCTTAACCCTATACCTTATACCCTTAACCCTACAACCTAAACCCTAATCCCTATACCCTATACACTTAACCTCATACCCTTAACCCTAAACATTATACCTCAACCCTCAACCCTTAAACTTGTACATAAATCCTAAAACCTAAACCATCAACCCTAAACCTAATATCCTCAACCCAATACCCTCAACTATATACCCAATATCCTAAACCATAATCCATATACCCTATACACTTAACCTTATACCCTCAACCCTAAACACTATCCCTCAACCCTCAACCCTATACCTTAAACCCTAAACCCTCATCCATTATCCCTATACCATATACCCTCAACTTTATACCTAATATCCTAAACCCTAAACCTTATTCCCTATAAAATTAACCCTATAACCTCAACCCTATACCTTAAACACTAAACCTTACACTCTCAACCCTCATAGGGGGAGGGAGGGATTGGGGAGAGAGAGAGAGTTTGGGAGGGAAAGAGGAGATAAAGATAAGTAGAGAGGGAAGGAGAGGTAGAGATACATGAGAGATAAAGAGTAGATAAGGAAGTATAGATGGAGGGAGAGGTATGGAGGGAGAGAGAGGGAGGTGAGAGAGAGGTGAGATAGAGAGAAATAAAGAGAGTTTGGTAGGGAGTGATAGAGGGATATGCAGGTAGAGAGGGATAGGTGAGATAGAGAGAAGTAGAGAGAGATAGAGATAGAGGGAAGGAGGGAGGGTGGGCAAGAGAGGGGAGGAAGGGAGAGGTAAAGAGGGATATGTGAGATAAAGATAAGTAGAGAGAGAATGGTGACATATAGAGAAGGAGAGAGTTATAGAGAGGGAAAGAGAGAATGGTGAGATAGAGAGGAGAGAGTGAGAGAGAAAGAGGGTGAGGGAGGAGTGAGAGAGAGTGAGAGAGAGAGGTAGAGGGAGGGAGAGGAGAGATAGAGAGTAGATAGGGGAAAAGGTAGGGAGAGAGATATCTAGTTAGAGAGAGAGAGGGCTTGGGGAGATAAAGATACTTAGAGAAAGACATAGAGGTAGAGAGAAGTAGAGAGATAATAAGGGAGGGAGAGAATCGATATAGAGAGGTATAGAGAGAGTGGTGGGGAGTGATGGATGGAGAGGTAGGTAGAGAGGTATTAGGGAGATAGAGAGTAGAGAGGGAAGTAGAGGGAGAGGTATGGAGGGGGAGAGAGGGAGGTGAGAGAGAGGTGAGATAGAGAGCAATAGAGAGAGTGTGGTAGGGAGTGATGGAGGGATATGCAGCTAGAGAGGGATAGGTGAGATAGAGAGAAGTAGAGAGAGATAGAGATAGAGGGAAGGAGGGAGGGTGGGTGAGAGAGGGGAGGAAGGGAGAGGTAAAGAGGGATAGGTGAGATAAAGATATGTAGAGAGAGAATGGTGACATATAGAGAAGTGGAGAGTTACAAAGAGGGAAAGAGAGAATGGTGAGATAAAGAGGATAGAGTGAGAGAGAAAGAGGGTAAGGGAGGAGTGAGATAGAGTGAAAGAGAGAGGTAGAGGGAGGGAGAGGAGAGATAGAGAGTAGATAGGGGAAAAGGTAGGGAGGGAGACATCTAGTGAGAGAGAGAGAGGGATAGGGGAGATGAAGATAATTAGAGAGGGAAGGAGAGGTAGAGAGAGAGTAGAGAGGGAATGAGGGAGGGAGGGAGAGAATAAATATAGAGAGGTGTAGAGAGAATGTTAGGGAGTGATGGATGGAGAAGTAGGTAGAGAAGGATTAGGGAGGTAGAGAGTAGAGAGGGAAGGAGAGGGAGAGGTATGGATGGAGAGAGTGGGATGTTAGACAGAGTAATGGAGAGAGAGTGGTAGGTTGTGATGGATGGAGAGCTAGGTAGAGAGGGAGAGGGGATATATATATGTAGAGAGGGAGGGAGAGAGGGAGAGAGATGTAGCGAGGGAGAGAGAGGTGAGATAGAGAGAAATAAAGAGTGTTTGAAGGAGAGGTAGGTAGAGAGAGGGAGAGAGGAGATAAAGATAAGTAGAGATGGAAGGAGAGGTAGAGAGAGAGGTGAGATAGAGAGAAGTAGAGAGGGAATGAGAGAGGGAGGGAGAGAGGTGTAGAGAGAGTGGTAAGGTTTGATGGATGTAGAGGTAGGTAAAGAGAGATGGGAGATAAAGAGTAGATAGGGAAGAAGAGAGGGAGAGAGAAGTATAGAGGGAGAGAGAGAGGGAGGTGAGAGAGAGGTTTGCTAGAGAGAAATAGAGAGAGGGGTAGGGCATGATGGAGGGAAAGGTAGGTAGGTAGAGAGAGAGAGGGGGGGAGGGAGATAGAGACAAGTAGAGAGGGAAGGTGGGAGAGAGGGAGAGATAAGTGAGGTAGAGATAATTAGAGGGAAAAGGAGAGAGATAGAGAGAGAGAGAGTTAGAAAAAGGGATAGAGATAGTGAGAGAGAGGTCTAGAGTGTAAGGGATAAAAATGAGTGAGATAGAGAGAGAAATAATACAATTTTCTAATTACTAAAATTTGACCTCCTGATTATTGAAATTTGACTAAGTTGGAAATTTGTGAGATCTTCCAAAAACTAGAAGAGAGAGAGGGGAGAGAGGGAGGAAGGGAGAGAGAGAGGGAGTGGAGAGATAAAGAGTAGAGAGAAGGAGAGAGTGAGAGAGATAAATGATAGAACTTGTTGACTACTAAAATCTGACCTCCTGATTACTGAAATTTGACATGTTGATTATTGAAATTTGACTAAGTCTGAAATTTTAAAGATCTTCCAAAAACTAGAATTTGCATTATAACTCCTAGAGATCTGAAACCTCTCTCAAACATCCTGAAAGTATATACATGAAATATAACTTAAAGTATAAGAAAGTAAATGTCCATATATAAATGTCAATACTTTCCCTAAAAGATAACAAGAAAAAAAAGACAAGAAAAAGAGAAGAAAATATTTTCAAAGTAGACCAAAACATGAGCGCGTTATAACGCGCTCACGTTTTGAAAATGTGTTTTTTATTTAAAAAAATGCACATTTTTGAACTCCAAATGCGTGCAATTTTTGAAATTTTAAACCATAACCCGCTCGCGTTTTAAAACACCCAAGTTAGGCTCGGTAATGACCGAGCCTAGGCTCGGTCATTACCAAGCCATAACACGAGCGCATTTTACTATAACGCGTTCACATTTTTGCTATTTCGAGATGAAAAAGTAAGTTGTCCACGAAATGGCTACCCATTTCCATGCATCTGCCCTGTTATGAAAAGTTCACTTTCAAATTTTTGAGCAACTATATTGTACACTCCAAATGTTTTGAGATTGATTTCATTGTAATGGAACTGTTATGTCTTTAAGTATGCATAAAAAACATGCTTAGCAAGCTGCATAATATACAAGTGTACTCTATTTTTTGAAAAACAATAAAATATTAATTTTTTTGACATTGTTTGTTGTTCTCTTTTTTCTTGAGTATTAGCTTTTTTTATTTTCTTTCTGTTGTTATCTATCATAATCGGTGCAGGAATCAAGACTTGATTTGGATTTAGAGAAGCCAATGTACATAGTGTGTTTCTAATTAGATAATGTTGTTGTATCTGCTGAAATGTTTGTTGTCTTTCATTTCAGGCATGTTAGCTCCTATTGTTCCAGTCATCAATTTCCATATGCCCATTAGAGAAACTACACATGTTGCTTTATGAAGAATAGGTACAATACTTATCTATATCTTCCCCTTTTCTTTCTCCTTTTTCAGTGTTTCCATTGCATTGACAATGTCTTTAAACTTATAAAATGTAGTTGTACATTCTAAAAGAGTTGTGTTGTCTTTCATTTTAGGCATTTCAGCACCTACTACTCTAGTTGTATAGAATATGTCTCACTGTTCACGATCATGGGTCGCTAGTTGGTTGAAAAAATACCACTGATATCTTTCATGCAATATTCTTGCTCGCATTGAAGAATTAAGTCTCCCATACAGGTTGTGTGAAAAAATGTTAAGGAGAATTGATAGAAAAGGGCCAAACCACATTGATTTGAACTACCATAATTATGCTCACTTCTTTAATAGTGTGTTTGGTGCATGGGAAAAAATGGGCATGGATGTTCAATATTACAATCTAAAAGTAGAGATTGTAAATTTATGTGATTGGCCAATGTCTCTTTATTGCAAAATTCGAGACCTCTTCCTAGCTGGATTCATCTGGAAGGTATGAATTCCACCAACTATAATCATACCCAAGCACAATCTTATAGATGAGATGAGCATGAGGTTTATGAGATTCCTTAAAGGGGAATCTCTAATTAGCAATCACATGGGTCCTGTGGAGGAATGGTTGCTAGCCATCTTCAAATTCAACCACATTGTCAAGTTCAAGATCATCATGTTAGACCATCATTCAGGCCACTACATGCTTATTATGGGGTGCCAAAACTGTATGCTGTCGATTCCAACTTGACAATTAGAGTGTGGAAAATCCTTCTAGATGCTGAGAACATAGATATTATACCTATTCATAAATGGTTGACATAGTTCTCAGTGTTAGCAGTATTAAATGTGGTTTGTAATTTTCTTCACAAACTATAATATTAACTCAAAATGGTTTTACATCTGACTATGTGATGGGAATTTTTTATCTGAGATCAAATCTGAAAAAAAATTCAAAACATTGTCACAACCCTGTTTGTTTTCCATCTTGCAACTTTTTTTGTGCATTTTCTGTTTGCAACATCTTATGATATTGAAATGGAATGTTTGTTGCAAGTTGGCATTGTTATAAAATATAAAGGTCTTTTTCAATATTGTTATAAATTGTGAAGCTTAAGTTGAATATTTATGCACTTTGTTGTTCATAGAGATGACAGTCATTAAGGAAAAATCAACACAAATATAATAAGTTCAATGCCCCATTTGATGATAAAATCTGAAGGTGAACTTGAATACACCATGTTGTTACACTATGTATAATAGTAACTGTTGTCTTTGAACAATATTTGAGAAGTGAGTGACAACCTTGTATGTTTTTCCATTCTACAACTTCTTTTGTGCATCTTGTGTTCCAAACATATGACAATATTACGATGGAATGCTTGCTAGAAGTAAGGGTTGTTATAAAATATGAAGGTGAAATTCAATGCATTGTTTTGTTATAGTCTACATAATAGTAACTATTGTCTTTGAATAAGATTTGAGAAGTGAGTGACAACCTTGTATTTTTTTCCATTCTGCAACTTTTTTTGTGCATCTTGTGTTCCAAACATATGAAAATATTATAATGGAATGTTTGTTGCAAGTAAGGGTTGTCATGAAATATGAAATTGAACTTCAATGCACTATTTTCTTTGAAAAATATTTGAGAAGTGAGTTACAACCTTGTATGTTTTTCCATTCTGAAACTTTTTTTGTGCATCTTGTGTTCCAAACATATGATGATATTACAATGGAATGTTTGCTGCAAGTAAGGTTTGTCTTGAAATATGAAGCTGAACTTCAATACATTGTGTTGTTATAGTCTGCATAACAGTAACTGTACTCTTTGAACTACATTTGAGAAGTCAAGGACAACCCTGTGTGTTTTCCATCATGCAACTTTTATTTGTGCATCTTGTGTTCTTAATGTATTATGATATTCAAATGGAATGTTACTTGAAAGTAAGGGTTCTTATAAAATATGAAGTTGAACTTCAATACATTCTATTGTTATAGTTTGCATAACAGTAAATCACGTATTTGAACAACATTTGAGAAGTCAGGGACAACCCTGTGTTTTTTCCATCATGCAACTTTTATTTGTGCATCTTGTGTTCTAAATGTATGAGGATATTCAAATGGAATGTTTCTTGAAAGTAAGGGTTCTTATAAAATATGAAGTTGAACTTCAATACATTGTGTTGTTACAACTTGCATAATAGTAACTCACGTCTTTGAACAACATTTGAGAAGTCAGGGACAACTTGGTGTGTTTTCCATCATGCAACATTTTTTTGCGCATCTTGTGTTTTAAACGTATGACAATATTGAAATGGAATGTTTCTTGAAAGTAAGGGTTCTTATTAAATATGAAGCCAAACTTCAATAAATTATGTTGTTATAGCCTCCATAATAGTAACTCACATCTTTGAACTACATTTGAGAAGTTAGGGACAACCCTATGTTTTTCCCATCATACAATTTATTTTTTTTCATTTTGTGTTCTAAACGTATGACAGTATTGAAATGGAATGTTTTCTAAAAGTAAGGGTTCTTATAAATATGAATTTGAACTTCAATACACCATTTTGTTATAGTCTCCAGAACATGAAGTGCTCATTGAATGTGCTTACATTTGTAGGTAAGTTCACATACATAATTTTTCATAACAAAGTAACTTGTATAGGACAATGTGTTTTCCAACACTGCAAATAATGCGAGCATTCTATTTGTTCCAATCACATGAAAACAGGAAATTCCATTTTCACTCTACCAACTAGTTATAAAATATGAAAGTGAACTTCATTAAATTTTTGGAATCTAAAAGATTTTTTTTTTTTCATGAAATATGAAGCTAGACTTAAATTCATTTTTGGAGCGTCAGAGATAAATAATCATAAAGAAATAACTCACAACAGACATTGTGTTTTCCGACGGTGCAATCCATGCAAGCATTTTATGTGTTCCAATCAAATGGAAAAAGGAAATATGCCATTTCGAGTCTACCAAATATTTGTTCTAAAAATTCAAAGTGGACTTCATTTCATTTTGGGAGCATATGAAATAAAAACTTTCCAAAAGAAAATAACTGACAGGGGACAGTGTGTTTTCCAACATTGCAAGCAATGCAAGCATTTTTTTGTGTTCCAATCACATGGAAAAAGGATATATTCCATTTCCATTCTACCAAATAGTCATTCTACAAAAATTCAAAGTGGACATAATTTCATTTTAGGAGCATACAAAATAAAAACTTTCCATAAAGAAAATAACTAACAAGGGGACACTATGTTTTCCAACACTGCAACAAATGAATTTTATTTGTTACAATCACATAAAAAAGGAAAATTTTCCATCGGCACTCAACCAAATTTTTTTTCTAAAATTGAAAGTGGACTTCACTTCATTTTTGGAGTGTGAGAAATTAAAAAAATTTCGTAACGAAATAACTGACAAGGGACAGTGTGTTTTCCAACATTGGAAGAAATGCAAGCATTTTCTTGTGTTCCAATCACATGGAAAAAGGAAATATGCCATTTACATTCTACCAAATAGTCATTCTACAAAAATTCAAAGTGGACTTAATTTCATTTTAGGAGCATACAAAATAAACACTTTCCATAAGCAAATAACTGATAGGGGACAATGAGTTTTCCAACACTCCAAGCAATGCAAGCATTTTTTTGTGTTCTAATCACATGAAAAAGGAAAAGCTTCCATTTTCACTCTACCAAATCATTGTTCTAAATTTGAAAGTGGACTTCACTTCTTTTTTGGAGTGTGAGAAATCAAATTTTTTCATAATGAAATAACTGACAAGGGACAATGTGTTTTCTAGTACTGCAAGCAATGCAAGCATTCTATGTGTTCCAATTACATGGAAAAAGGAAATATTCCATTTCCACTCTACCAAATAGTCGTTCTACAAAAATTCAAAGGACTTAATTTCAGTATCGGAGCGTACGAAATAAAGAACTTTCATAGCCAAAAAATTGATAGGATAATGTGTTTTCCAACACTGTAACCAATGCAAGCATTTTATTTGTTACAATCACATGAAGAAGGGAAATATTTCATCTCCACTCTACCAAATCATTGTTATAAAATTAAAAGTGGACTTCATTTACATTATTGGTCGTAAGGAATCAAATAATTATTGTAACAAAATAGCTCACAGTGGGCAAGGAGTTTTCCAACACTGCAAACAATGCTAACATTTAATTTGTTCCAATCACATGGAAAAAGGAAACATAGTCAACGGAATACTTATTCTACAAATTGAAACTGGACTTCATTACATTCTTTCTAGTAACAAAAAAATTAAGGGTTGCTATGAAAAGTCTGATATGAAATGGATAACAACATTGTGTTCAAACTTATGAAAATAGTATATTTGTTCACCATAATTGTTCAATAATCAAATAATTATAGAGAGCCATGAAAAGTATGATCTGAAATGTATAAAAACATAGGGTTAAAACATGTGGAAAATGTATATTTTTTCACCATAATTATTCATTAATCAAATAGTTACAGAGGGCCATGAAAATTTTGATATGAAATGTATAACAACATAGTGTGCAAACATATGAAAATGGTATATCTCTACACCATAATTGTTCAATTATCAAATAATGAAACCCACAATGTAGAATCAATAGTCTAAGCTTGTCTCATCATATCCTACCCTACCTATTCTTTGAAATTGAGTTCAAGCCTGTGTAATACATGGCACATTTCTTAGGTTTCTTGTGTATTTTAGGAGGGGTGATTCCAATTCCACAAACCCTCACAGATGATGAATTTAAAACAATAGATTTATTCATAGGTTGTGCTTTGTCCTTGGCATGTTTGACACCTTCACCCTATCAAAACAAAAATCACAATTAATGTATGGATGGAAACAACATAAGGTAGTATGCTATATACAGAAACATATCGTTTAGGTGCACCTCTAGAACATAATGCTTCATCTTGAAGAGCTTCCATATCATGAAGCCGCCCACAAACTCTTGGATGGTCTCTGCACTTGGACATGGAAAAGGAACATAGTGCTCATTAACAAAGGCCTTAACAATGCTAACTCTCACACAATTTTTTGGGTGCTTAAAGCCATGGGTTTCAACCTTTTTGTCGACAACATGTACAATGCCTTTGGCAACCCGTTTATGTTGCCTCAAAATATCAACGTGATCACTAACCTTAAAAGTGATGCCCTTGAACTCTATCATCTATTCATCCATAGGATTTGGTTGTAATGAAAACGTCATTGACATGAATCATAATTGAATGCATATTAAATGATTCATAAAGAAATAGTAACAAAAGCATGGAAGTGTGTTGGGTCTATTACTGATATAGATGGAAAACCACTACTATCTCGGTCCCCATGTCTATCTTTATTGACATCTTCCTCTTGCAGGCCAATGCTCTCCTCATCCCCATGTCTATCTTTATTACCCTCTCCCACTTGCAAGCCAGTTTTGTTCCTGTCCTCATGTCCATATTTATTGGTATCTCCCCCTTGCAGGCTAGCCCTCTCCTCGTCCCCATGTCCTTCTTTATTAACCTTTCCCACCTACAAGTCAGTGCTCTCCCCATCCTCATTTCCATCTTTATTAGCATCTCCCTCTTGTAGGCCAATGCTCACCTATTCCCCATGTCCTTTATTACCCTCTCCCACTTGCAAGACAGTTCTCTCCTTGTCCCCATGTCCATCATTGTTACCCTATTCCACTTGCAAGCCAGTGTTATCCCCATCCTGATGTCCATCTCTATTACCCTATCCCACTTGCCTAGTGCTCTCCCTATCCCCATGTCCATCTATGTTACCTTGTCCCACTTGTAGGCCAATTCTCTCCCCATCCCCATGTCTATCTTTATTTCCCCACCCCACTTGCATGTCAGTGCTACCCATCTGCATGTCCATCTCTATTAGCCTCCCTAATTTCAATTGCAACCACATGGCCAATAAGGTCAATCCCAACACTTCGATCATCCTTGCCCTGTAATACTAGGAATTCAAACGTCACTTCAAATTCAACTGCATGCAACCAATTTATTGAAATAATCAAAACATACATTAAATATAAGAGTTCGAACTCACCATTTCTTCAAGTTTCTCCATGTCAAGGCACCTTGAAATTTTTGACCGCGTACGCTCCTCCTCCTCCTCCTTCTTCTTCTTAATGTTAGACGATGGGTTTAGAGGAACAACATAATCTTGTTCTCCCATGGCCTCCACTTTGTCTTCCAAATCAAGATTATCCTGTTTGAAGGAAGGAATCCATTGTTCATCATTTCCCTATAATTGTAGGAATTGAAACATCACATCAAATTCAGATGCATGCAGCCAATTCATTGAAATAATCAAAATAAACATTATATAGAAGAGTTCAAAATCACTGTTTCTTCTTGTGGGGGCATGAGGAAAATTTAAAATGTATGCACTCCTTGTCATTCTTCTTCTTCTTCTTCTTCTCAACATTGTACAATAGGTTGGGAGGAACAACCTCATCTTGTTCTTCCATGGCGTCTGCTTCATCTTCCAAATCAAGAGTATCCTATTTGAGGGCAAGAATCTGTTGTTCATCATTAACCTGTAATAGCAGGAATTGAAATGTCACATCAAATTCATATGCATGTAACCAATTAATTGAAATAATAAAAAAAAACATCAAATATAATATTTTGAAATCACGTTTATACTTGTTTCTTCTTGTGAGGGCGTGATGAAATTTTAAACCATACACACTTCTTCTTCTTGTCAATGTTAGACAAGGGGTTGGGAGGAACAACATCATCTTTTGCTTTTGTGGTCACTGCTTCATCTTCTAAAACAATAATAACTTGTGAGGGTAGCACTTCATTGTTCATCCTTGTTGTGTAATAGGAGGAATTGAAATGTCACATAAAACTCAGATGCATGCAACCAATTCATTCAAATAATCAAAACAAACATAAAACAAAATATTTCGAGAGCACTATTTCTTCTCGTTTCTTCTTCACGAGGTGCCTTGAAACTTTTAACTATGTATGAGGCTTCTTTTGAATGTTACACACTGGGTTGGGAGGAACAAAATCATCTTTTCCTTTCTTGGGCATATCTTCCTCTAGTGAATGCACACACTACTCTAGTGGGCAGAAGTAACCGCTTCTCGACCATCACCCTATCATGTCATGTAAGTTAATGTTAAGTGAACCTTGTATGCCACATAACAAAAAATATGAACCAACCAAAATTCATATTTAACAGTTCAATTCAACATTACCATTCCTTCATTTCTCTTTCTCTCCTATAATTGGAATAGTTTTTTCCTTCTCTACTCCTTTTTCTCCTCACTATTGTATATTGCCATTCGATTCTTCACCTTGTCCTTTCCATTTTGGGGAAGTTGAAGGAAACTATGTTTCCCATACTTTTGACAGACAATTTGAATAATACGCTTCATCTAGAGATGTTTTCATAGATTCATTTCGTACTCCATATTTTCCACATTCTTTCAAAGGTACTCTTTCAATTTATCAGGGGGAGGAGGGGGGAATTTTGCTTCCCCCCCCCGATGGAGTTCGACCATGCTTTGGTGGCATGAGAATATGAAGGTGGTGATGTTGAATCCTATGCATGTTAAACACTCTCTAGTCATGATATTTTCTCGTACATTTTTCTACAATACAATAATATACATATATAGAATTCTCCATTTCACCTATGTATTCAATAGCAACCTGCATAGAAAATTCAAAAAAGAAAATCGCTTAATATATTTGATATTAAAAAAAATTGAATGCACAACATATACACAAAGTGAGATGATGCAATAATTGAGTTATTATATCTACCTTCCTGTCCACCACATCACCCCATGCTCCATCGCGTCCCTCTCCATCCTTATTGTCTCCCTTTGCATGCTCTTCCTCACTGTCAGGGACTGTGGTAAGAGTGTGATGATCTCCTTGATTATTGTCCTGAATCCAAGGGACCATATATTGTCAAAATCAGCATATCTATACTAGACATGATATTTTCTAACTAAAATTGTAAAGCATTCTGATTGACGCATTGGAAGGAAAGGGCAATTGGAATTTCACAATCAATTACCAGACATGTCACTACCTTAGGGTTCAACATTTTCCTCAAATGTGGGGACTTCGTTTGTACTGTAGTCACTACCTCCTGATTAAAACATTCCAACTTTCCAGTCAATATCGTAACCACTTATGCAAGATTAAAATCATACATTTGATTGCATCTTGTAATTGTTGGATCTTATCTGAACATTTGGGGAATGCGACCGCCCCGAAGAAGATTCACCACTAGATACCCTTTCAGGTGTAATATCCACCTCAATGACATCATTCACTATACGAAGCATATTCCCTTTTATTGAACACATACTTGGTTTTCTATAAATTTGTAAAATTATTGCAAGTGTTATGTACAGTTAAAGTTCCAAAGTTTATTACACCATTTGCAGTAAGCAAGCATATATTTTTTCAATCATAAGAAGAATTTCAAACACATATTTTAGTCTACCTAAGACTTGTGATAAATTTTGAAGGTTCCTCTCATTACATTCTTTGTCTAAATAAAAATAGGTTTTCAATACATTCCTACTGTCAGCAAAATTGCAGGATGGAACAAAGATGGTGTTATGAAACGTATAACCTATAGTATTCTAAAATGTTATAGAAGTAACCTACCGTGTTTTCCAATATGAAATAATTTTGTGCATTTAATTTTTTCAATCACATGAAGATAATCAATTGTAATTTATACAATAACTAATAGTTGTAATTATTGGAGGTTCCCTTTTATTACATTCCTACTATCTAAATAAGAAAATATTCTCAAGGCATTCAAACTGTTATGTGTAATTTGAGGTTGGAAAACACAAGGTGTTATTAATCATGCAAGCCACAAACTGTTCTAAAACCGTTTATAAGTAACAACCCTATTGGTTACTTGCCCCACCTCAATTTGGTATGTTTTATGATTGTCTTGAGAAGGTTTATCTTTCTAGATAGCAATAATGTCATGAATTTGGAAAATAGAGGGCATTAAAAAACCTACAACCGAATGTATCCCACACCTGCAAGTCCTCCCTGTCCTCTCAAGTGTTTAGATTTAAATATCCAGAATGAAAAAAATGAAAACCCACGTTGTGTTTTGCAATATACCATTATTTTGTGCATTTCTTTGTTTCAACCGTACAAAGAAATTGAAATACAATTTATATTGTAAGTAAGAGTTATTATATATTTTGAAGGTTAACTTAATTACATTATTAGCATGTAAAAATCAAAAGGCTTCTAGGACATTCATACTATCAATATAATTGTAGCTGGAGGATACATAATACTATTTCCTTTTTCCATGTGATTGAAACACAAAAAAGTGCTTGCATTGCTTGCAGTGTTGGAAAACACACTGTCCCTTGTCAGTTATTTCGTTACAAAAAGTTTTGATTTCTCACACTCCAGAAATGAAGTGAATTCCACTTTCAATTTTAGAACAATGATTTGGTAGAGTGGAGATGGAATTTTTTTCTTTTTCATGTCATTGTAACAAATAAAATGCTAGCATTTGTTGCAGCATTGGAAAACAAAGTGTTCCTTGCCAGTTATTTTCTTATGGAAAGTGTTTATTTCATATGCTCCCAAAATTAAATTAAGTCCACTTTGAATTTTTGTAGAATGAATATTTGGTAGAGTTGAAATGGAATATTTCCTTTTTCCATGTGATTGGAACACATAAAATGCTTGCATGGATTGCACCATTGGAAAACACACAGGGTTGTCCCCCACTTATCAAATGTTGTTCAAAGACAATAGTTACTATTATGCAGACTATAACAACATAATGTATTCAAGTTCAGCTTCATATTTCATAACAACCCTTACTTGCAGCAAACATTCCATTTCAATATCGTCATACGTTTAGAACACAATATGCACAAAAAAAGTTGCATGATGGAAAACACATAGGGTTGTCCCTCACTTCTCAAAATGTTGTTCAAAGACAATAGTTAGTGTTATGTAGACTATAACAACAGAATGCATTGAAGTTCAGTTTCATATTTCATAAGAACCCTTACTTGCAACAAACATTTCATTGCATTATCGTCATACATTTGGAACACAATATGCACAAAAAAAGTTGCAGAATGGAAAAACAACACAGTGTATTGAAGTCCAACTTCATATTTTATAACAACCCTTACTTGCAACAAACATTTCATTTGAATATCGTTTATATGTTTGGAACACAAGTTGCACAAAAGAAGTTGCACTATGGAAAACACATAGGGTTGTACCCCCAACCCCCCTCCGCCAGCATGACAACGTTTCATGATAACTAGCCAAATTTCAAGCAAACCTTTCTCATTTGAAAAACATGCACTTCTCCTCCATCATACATCAATGACAACTTTCAACATCATGGAGGTGAGTGGATGAGATTATGGAAGAGGTGGTGATGTGTGCTGGAGAGAAGAACTTGTTTTGAGAACATTACAAAGTAGCTCTAAAGATGCCTAGTTGTCATCAAATGTTCTCATGTCTTTATAGAGGTCTTATCTAATGCTTGTATTAGGAATTGATAGGTCAACATTTTCATACAATGGCAAGGCCAACGTTGTGTAATTGCAAGTTGGAAAATATTGGGTGTTATTCAACCTACAAACCAAATACCATTTACAAACCCTTCACAAGTAGCATCCCAATTCATTACTCCCCCTCTGTCGAATTTGCATGCTTTTATATATCCTACAACTGCAACTCCACCCCGCACTCTCAGACCTTCAGCTTTCAATGTGCATAATGAAAGACCTCACAACACACAGTGTTTTCCAACATCTAATTATTTTCCACAATACATTGTCCTATCATGCGGTGTATGTATTTTTGTATGTTTTAATGCATTTTTGTATGTTATGATGCCTCTGACATGCATTCTTCTAGGGAGAATAGCGACATCCAATTGCAGGGCATAAGCTAATCTCCTTACAAAATATAGTAAACTCAAGCTATTATCCCTAAAAAAACATGTCTTTCAAATGATAACATAATTAAACACAAGTGATATCAATTTTCCACAATCCATATTGATTATTGGTAGCTGATTTCTGGATTCGATTCTGTAAGAATTTTTGCATCAACATTTCTGATCAAACTCTGTAATTCAAGATTAGCATGAAGAAGAGACCATTAGAGTCACCCCATATGCTCTCTTCTTCATCCTAATGATGGATCACGAAGATTCATCTGAAACTTTGATGCAAAATTTATTAGAAAATCAAATGCAGACATCAAATACCAGTAATAATTAGACATGTCTTATCCCTGAAGAAGGGAAACACGTTATCATGTGCAAGCCATGTTGCAAGGAGATTACCTTCTGTAATTGGGAGGAGGATATTCTCCCTACAAAAATGCATGCCACATGCATCGTAACAGTCATCATTTTTTAGAAATCATATTTCAGAATGGACAAAAAGCCCAAAATGTGGCATTGAAAACCACTATTTCAGACGAGGTCCCATTTTCACCGCTATTTTCCATAGCTATATTTTGCAGGTTGGTAGAGAACATCAAGAAAAATGAAAATTTTCAATTGCCGAATGAAATAACTAACAACCCATTGTGGAAGTATGAGTGAAATAACCAAATAACATTTACAAAAATCAATCTTGAAAGTAATTTTTTCTATGAGATGTTCACTCCCAAGGTTAATGGTTGTTGTTGCCACAATGGTTTGGAGGAGCTTGAGTTACTTTCCTATAGAGGTGGAGAGAACAAACGGTTCTTGAAGTACACTGGTGGAGCCTTGTGCTTTTGTGATTACCTTTCCTATAGAGGTGGAAAGGGTGGTTTGTTGGGTTCTGATATTGTTGGAGCTTCGTTCCTAATCTATTTTTTGATAGTTGTATTTTTGGGTTTAAGGTCCCTATCAAAACTTGGATGTACTGGGTTGTGGATCCCTTCAAAATTCATACGTTTGGGTTTAAGGTCCCTATAAAAACCTTGTTTTAATGGGTTGTTGGTCCCATCAAAACCAATGGATTGTAGTGGGTTGTTGGTCTCATCAAAACCAATGAAGAAAATATTTATGTGATCTCTTGGTTCTCTTCTGGGCAGCTTGCTAGCTTTGGGCTGTTTGTCAGCTTGCTAGTTCCCTGGTTTGCTGTTGTGTGTTTTTGTTTCTTTCGTTTGGGCAACTTGTTCATCTTGGTGTGGGTTTTGGGTCCCCTTAAAACCTAATGGTTTCGGGTCCATTCAAAACTTTTTTTTTCCTCTATAAAAAACATTTACAAAAATCAGAAACCATGCAGAATATGTAACATTTTTGTTTCATATTTCACTTTGCTACAGTCAAAATCTGGTTTCACTTTCTTCATCTGATTAGAACAAAATGCCTTGATAGAAAATAAGGTCAGACAAACAAATGACACCAACATAAAGAATTGATAGTTAGACATTAACTCTGACCTCTCGTGGCCTATCTCATTGTTGGGAAAACGTGTCAGCACTGGTGGGTTTTCAAAATCATATTTTGGAATGCACAAAAACCCAAAAGAACATGGCATTCAAAACCATTATTTGCAAATAGTAGAATTAGGTGTGAAGAATGCAATGAAATTGGAAAACATTAGGTATTATGGAACCTGGAAGGCACAGTTGTTATCTAGATTGTTTGCAGTGTTGTAAAACACATTGTCCCATTTTAGTTAGTTCCTTATGAAGAGTTCCACTTTTATTTCATTATGCTCCAAGAATGTAATCAAGTCCACTTTAAAACTATTGAACAACTCTTTGGTACAATGTAAATTTCATTTCACTTTCTTTATCTGATTGAAACAAATAAAATTCTCGCATTAAATTTGTAGTGTTGGAAAATAAATTCTCTTCTCACTTGCATAGGATTTTACAACACTATATGCATTTCTCATTTCTTAACACCTAGGGTTTTCCAACATGCATCCTTACTAAAAAGAAGGAATTTCTTGAAATTATTTCGTAATATAGACAGTTTGAATGTATTCAAAAGCCCTTTCAAAATTTATAAGGACTTTTAATTTGGGAAAAAATTGCATTTAAATTTTGAATGACTAAAAAAAAAGTGCACAAAATAATTGCAATTTAGAAAACACAATGTTGGGTTTTAGTTATTTGAATGTCCTTGTTTAAATGTAAAGGGTTCTCTCATGGTGGGTTGCTTTCTTCTTAACATGTAGGGAATTGTAACATCGAGTTTTACAAAATAGTATGAATGTCTTCAAAATAACACCTTCCATTGTTGTGTTTAAATCTCAGATGATTGAAAAAAAAAAGTACACAAAATAGTTGTATTTTTGAAAACACAATGTGAATTTTCAGTTGTTTGAATCTCCTTGTTTACATGTAAGGGTTTGTTTCACAATGGGTTGGTTTCTTCTTAACACGTACAATTTTTCAACTTGGAATGTTACAAAACAATATGAATGTCTTCAATATCACACCTTCCATTGTTCAGTTTCAATTTCAAGTATATAAAAAATTGCATGTTTCATAACACACTACATTTTTCAACCTTCGCATCACAACTTAACCAAGCCCTTTTGGTTTTTAAACCCATATATGTAGGTGTGCATTAAAAATAGAAAGAACACCAATTTCCTGTTGCTATCAACAATAATGAATAAACTCGTTGAAAGTGGTGAACATTGTGTAGTGCATTTTAGAAAACACAATGTCTTTTGAAGCTTGCCTTTACTTATACCCAACCTTTTTATTGAAATACAAATATACAAACTTATAGGTGGTGTTCTATTTTATCAAATAACTCATCTCTCATTTAAGGGGGAATCTATTAACCGTCAACACATAGTCTATTCCATAGTACACACTTCATTCTATTTTGCAACAATTCATGTTGGAAAATCCTAGGTGTTAAGAAACAAGCAACTCAAATAGTGTCGTAAAACCCTCTGCAACACTATTGGATACTAACCCACCACCCCAATTTGGTCGGTTTTCTCCTCCCAACTCCTCCACGTGCACTCAAACCTTCAGCTTTCAATGAGTAAATTGGAAAACAAAAGGCCCACATCATTTGCTAGTTTTCCTGCACTAGAAAAAAATGTGAATGAAAGCAAGACTTCATGAGAAAGCTAAGGCACTAGCCTTTTTCAGTCAACAGGAGGCAGGAAAATTGACCCAAGGGTTTTGTTAACTCCTACCTAGCATTTCCTAGACGTTTGGTCCCATTTGTCAGTTTCCTTGCTTTTTGTTACCATGTGTGTTGTTATGTAAGATTTTATTTATGCTTTTAGACGTTTGTTGTATGCACTTAGGTAGGTCTTTTTGGCATAAGAGTTTAGACAATTGACAACACATTGTGTTTGTAAACATCCAAAGTCGCAAGAAGGAAAACTCATCTTTGTAAAGAGGCTTCTACATTGCAAAACACATTGTGATTTTTAGAACTTTTGCATTGTGTTACAAAAGAGCAATTCCATTATAAAATTTGGGAAGCCTAATGGCCATTTCTATGTTATTATGGCCTCACCTTTATAGTTTGTATGGTATATTATACTGAGTAAAAACAATTAGAATAAAAATGTTCTTTATTCACAACCTTATGAAACCCAACTATGCAACAATGCTTCACAATTAAACAAATGCACATCATTTAAAAGGAGAATTACTCTAATGTAAAATCATAAATATTATGTTATTTTCAAAATATGTTTGATCTGATTACCAAGGATCCAAAGGTTCATGTTCTATTTTGGGAGAAAAATGATCTACCGATGTAGTGTGGCAGAAATCAACCTAAAATTCACACAATCAATTATGAGAAGGATAATTGAAAAGATGAAGTATCACCCTTCATTGATGCTTTAAAAATTTCCCATCCAACACTCACTCTTCAACAAGAAAACACGATTCACATAAAATTTTGGGAAAGAATACACACACAATAATGTAACATTTATTTTATTTAAATTAAAGTGCAAATTTTTGCATTCCCCACAATAACCATCCCATCCCTATATAAATCAAAAATTATAAATGCAATTTTTTTTTGGAAATTTAACTTCCTGTGACAACCAAAATCACCTATATTTATTGTAGAAGCTTCACGTCTCCTAAAGCATCCTTCTTAATCCACTTGTCCTTGTTTTGTTCAATTTTCTTTCCTCACCTATATCAACCACCTAGAAGAGAGACAAGTGTTAGCGATAGATTAAATTGGCAAATTAAAGACATTTCCTGCTACAAAGAATTCACTTCATTCCAAACTTCACCAATATTGGATTATATGTTGTGCTGACTACACCATGCCAGCTTGTCTAGTCAATAAACAAACACATTAATTTGTACCATGGGAAATTAATTTCCAATTTAACCTATCGGTAAAACTTGTAATATATATCAACAATTATATCTACCATTTTTCCATTCTGTTGGAACTATGAAGCAATGGACGTTCATTCAGATAAATCTCAAACTCATCTCTCCTGGCATATGAAAGAGGACATCACTTGTATAATCAATAAGGGTAGACAAGACACACAAGAGAGATACCATGCACCACTATCAAACTTTTGTTTATTTCATTACTTGTACAGATAACTGTTAAAATATAGATTATTGCAAGACACTATGCTTGCAAAGAACAATGTGCATCGACTATTCAAGAATAAACATTAAGAAGTCAATGAAAACCTTGGTAATCACCTTGATTGACCAAAAAATAGCAGGTGATGGCATTGATTAAATATGATAATATACAAAATAATTACACGTTGGATAACACTTTGTGGTTCAATATCCATGCTCAAACCTAGAGGTTGAAGAGCACATCAAGGAGTTGCACATGGGTAAACCATGAAAATTACCAAATTGAGGTGAGGATGAGTAAGCAATTGGGTTGCTACTTGTAAAGGGTTTTAGCACAGTATGTGGGTTACAACTTGTATAACACCCACCATTTCCCAACCCAAAATTTTCAAAAATAGTAATAATGTATTCAACAATGCATACTATGTATATATATACATATGTAGCCAACAAATAAAAAATAATAGTTTAGACACAAGAGAGTGAGTTTTCTAAATAGATATTTTTTTTATCTCCAAATTAATCAAACAAATCTTTCCATTACAAACTAACTGGCATGCGACAAGTTTTTTTCCAACACTCCAAATAATGCAAGCATTTTATTTGTTCCAATAAGATGAACAAAGGGAAATGCCATATTTACATCACCAAAGAGTTTTTCTAAAATATGAAGGTAGACTTCATTACATTTTTTGAGTGTATAAAACAAAAAAATTCCATGAGGAAATAATTGAGAGGAGACTGTGTGTTTACCAACACTACAAATACTATGAGTTTTTTATGTTTTTCCAATCAGATGAAGAAAGTGAAATGGCATTTGGACTCTAGCAAAGAGTTATTAAAAAAAATCAAAGTGCTCTTTATTACATTCTTCAAGCATAACAAAAAAAAAAAATTCATAACGAACTAACTGACATGGGACAGTGTGATTTCCAACACTGCAAATGATGGGAGCCTTTTATTTGTTCCAATCAGATGAAAAAAGGGAAATTTCATATTTATGTCACCAAATAATTGTTCTAAATGATGAAGGTCCCTTCACTACATATTTGGAGCGTACAAAACCAACACTTTTCATGAGGGAATAACTGAGAAGAGACAATGTGAGAATTTTATTTTTGTTTATTTTTCTCTTGTAATTGGGACAGTCAAAATGGCATTTCACTTTCCTCATCTAATTCAACCAAATAAAATAATGCTCACATTATTGGTAGTGTTGGAAAATACACTATCTCCATATAAGGTGTTAAGAAACAAGTAACCCATATATGTTGTTAAACGCTTTGCAAATGAGAGGAGACACTGTGTTTTCCAACTCTGCAAATAATGCGAGCCATTTATTTCTTCCAATCATGATATAGCTAACTCATAAACAAAAAACACTAATGTATGTAACATGAGATCGAAATGGAATTTCATTTTCCTCATCCGATTCGACCAAATAAATGCTCACATTATTTACAATATTGGAAAACACACTATCTCCATATAAGGTGTTAAGAAACAAGCAACCCATATACTATTGTAAAGCCCTCTGGAACTGAGAGCAGATAGTGTGTTTTCCAACTGTGCAAGTAATGCAAGCAATTTATTTTTTCAAATCGGGGAAAGATAATTCTTAGACAAAAGGAAAGGGACCTATGTATGTAGCATGATATCGTACCCCCCATCCCCCATCTCCCACGGTGGACAAAATGGACCTGACAGAAAAGGTGGTCGAACGGACAAATAGTACCGACAAAAAAAGTTGAGGGTTGAATGTTAACTCCGACGTGTCATTCGAGAAAGATAAATCGTAGACAAAAAACACCTATGTATGCAACATGAGATCAAAATGATATTTCACTTTCCTCATTTGTCTAGAGAGAGTGTTACAAAACTATATGGGTTGCTTGTTTCTTAACAACTTATATGGAGACAGTGTGTTTTCCAACACTGCAAATAATGTGAACACTTATTTGGTTGAATTTGATGTGAAAAGTGAAATTCCATTTTGATCTCATGTTACATACATAGGTGCCTTTTGTCTATGAGTTAGCTTTTTCGCGCCAAAAAAGTGGAACTAGCTAACTCCTAGATAAAAGTGACCTCTGTACATACAAAAATGCATGAAAATATACATAACGAAATACATGGTAACATACATAACATGACGAGATGTCACAGTGCAGAGCACACTAGACGAGGGAATTAGTGTGAAAAAATGGGCAGATGACCAAAAACGTCTAGAAAATGGTAGGCAGGAGTTAACAGTGCCATCAGGTCAGTTTTCCCGCCAACTGAGAGGAGATAGTGTGTTTTCCAACAATGCAAGCATTTTATTTGTTCCAATCACATAAAGAAAGTGAAATGACATTTGGACTGTAGCAAAGAGTTTTTCAAAAAATTTAAAGTGGACTTCATTACATTCTTCAAGCATAACGAAATAAAACTCTTCATATCAAACTAACTGAAATGGGACAGTGTGTTTTCCAACACTACAAACAATCTATAACAACATTGTGCCTTGTAGGTTTCATAATACCTATGGTTTCCCAATTTGATTACATTCTTCGCATCTCATTTTTATATCTACAAATAATGGTTTCAAATGCCCCTTTTTTTGGGGGTTTTTGTCCATTGCAAAATATATTTGAAAAACCCATTGGCATTGACATGTTTTCTAGGCAATGGGACAGGCTACGACAGGTTTGAGTTAACGCCTGACCATCAAGTATTTCCATCGGTGCAATTTGTCCATTTGGCCTTCTTTTCCATCCGAGCATTTTGTTCCACCCAAATAAAGAAAGTGAAATGACATTTGGACTGTACCAAAGTGGACTGTAAGGGAAGACAGGACCAAATGTCTAGGAAAGGTAGGTAGGAGTTAACTGACATTGGATAATGTGTTTTCGAACACTGCAAACAATCTACAACACTGTGCCTTGCAAGTTTCATAATCCCTATTGTCTTTCAATTTTATTACATTCTTAATATCTAAATAACAAAAATTTCTCCAGATAATCACAAAATATACCAAATTGAGGTCAGTGGTGAGTAACCAATTGGGTTGTTACTTCTAAAGGGTTTTAAAACAGTCAGAGTTTTACAAGACACTGTGTTTTCCAAAATGAGAGTGTATAAAATGGCGACAAAAATGGGATCTCATCTGGGCATTTTTCTATTTGCAAATTATGATTTTGAATGCCATGTTTTGCACTTTTTTTTCCATTCCGAATAAGAATGTGAACAATGGAAAAGTTTGAGGTTTTATTTGGTTTTCAAATAATATCATTTCATTTTAGAACCCACGATGCCTTTTCCAACCTCGTAAAATATTCTACATGATTTCTAGTTTCTATAAATGTTATTTAGTAATTTCACTCATATTTCCACAATGGGTTGTCATTTATTTCATTTGACAATGGCAAAATTCGAAAACCAACATAAAGGAAACAGAAATTATAAAACTCTCGACACAAAAAAATATTAACAACCTTGCATTTCAAATAAATACCCCTTTCCCCAACGAAAACCTTGCAACATTCAAAATAAGAATGTCAACAATGGCAATGTTCTGGGCTTTATATGGTTTTCACAATATACCATTTCATTGCAGAGCCCATGTTGCATTTTCCAACCTCGTCATATATTTCGCATGATTTCAGGTTTTTGTAAATGTTATTCACTAATTTCACTCATATTTCCACAATGGGTTGTCACCTATTTCATTTGGCAAGCGTAAAATTTCAAAACCAGCAGAGGGAGGAAACAAAAATTAAAAAACCCTCAACAAAAAATCACATAAACCATAAACCCGTAGAATGGTCGTTCGTTTCCTCATAGTTCCTAGGCATAATGGAAAAAGGACAAATACTTCAAGCAGATATACATACCTGCTAGCTCTGAATGCCTGACTCTCAACTCCTTCCTATTGCTCTCCACCAAAACATCGTTGTTGAAAATGGGACCTCGTCTGGGCTTTTTGATATTTGCAAATAATGGTTTTGAATGCCACGCTTTTTTGGGTTTTTCTCCATCTCGAAATATGATTTTAAAACCTACTGGCACTGACACATTTTTCGACGACATGACAAGCAACGGCATGGCGAACTTAACACCTGACCGTCAACTTTTTCTATCAGGGCTATTTGTTTGTCCGGCTACCTTTTCTATCAGGGTCATTTTGTCCACCGCGAGAGATGGGGATGGGGGGTACGATATCATGCTACATACATAGGTCACTTTTGTCTAGGAGTTAGCTTTTTCCCACATGGAAGTCAACATGTGCCAAAGTTTATTATCTCAAATGTCATCATTATTTTCCTAGGTCACATGTGAAAGATTCTTCACATTTTGTCTTAGTCGAGTAAAAATTAATGATGTCTATGTCAATGATTCTTGGTTATAAATATCCTTTATCATTTTAAAATTTCAGATTGCTTATTAGGTCAAATATTGGTTGTAGTCACAAGTATTACATGTCAAGTCATTAAATTTGAGTGTGTTAACTTTGACAAGTGGTTGTAGGATAATTTCAAAGTAGGATTTAATTTAGGTTATCAAAATTTTAAATTTTAAAACTATATGCTGATATGATGTAAAAGTGGAAATATAGACATGGAATACAAGTGTACAAGGGTTGCAAACTGTTTACTTGCTTTCACAATCTGAAGTCCTGCATTAAATGACAAAATGTGGAAGGATGGTTTGACATGTAAACAAGAATATAATTAAAGACATTGAATTTCCACAGTCCATGTTATCATGATGATGGATCATAGAATATGATCTGAAAACTAGATATAAAAATGTTTGCAAAAATATTTACGCAATCAAATCTAAAATCTTTCAAATTAAAATAGTAAAATTGCATACTTGCTCTGCAACCCCACAATCATGAATTGGAAAAAAAAATAGAGTAGGGTGAAAAGTTGGTTTTACAAGGGCAGATACAAAATTACGAGGGCCAGACACATGTAAGAAGGGAAGAAAAAAGTGCAAATTGCACCTAAGACTCTGCTTCTGCGTATGTCAGAAAGAAAAGGACAAAATGCAAGAATTACAGATTTCAACTGTATGCTTGCACATTTGCAAAGTGCATAGAAGATTCTGGCGCCTGCAACTCCCCTGCTCATGTCCTCCTCTACCCACGTTGGACACCATTGTTGCAGGAAGTGTGCAGAATGAATTTATTAAAAAGTTATTAGAAACCTTCATGTAAAGACATATTCAACGGTCTGCACTAACGTTTCACACCCCCGCTTCCACCCTTCCTACACCATTGTTGTAGGACACACGCAAGGGAGATTTGTTAGGGAGGCATTAGAAACTTTCATGCAAGTGGAGTTTGCAGGTGCCAACAATTTCCTTGCCTGCAATAAATTTGGAGCTTTTGAACAAGAATGTGAAAGCATTGCCACCGCAAGTAGCTGTTTGACAAATGCCATGATAAAATGCCCGGAAATGGAATGTGTCAAATGCTGTAGTTGTAACTAACCATAAAGAAATGTGACCAACTAGAATACAATAATTGTAGAATTTTCACAAAACGAACATGCTGAAAGGGTTTGCACAATTACATCTTTAATGTGGGCAGACCTTAATTTCAAACATTTAATTCTATCCTATATATGTTTCTTATAACAAAGATCCAATCAATGCTGGAAATTATCAAAGCAATGGATTTTCATCTCAAACCCGAATAACAATTATCTAGTTAGTGCCAGAAATCCAATTCTCACCTACGCAACATGGTCTCTTTTTGATGTTCTATTTTCCTTTACCCAAATGCTAAAAAGGTGATGGTTTGACGTCCTATTAAATGGAAGCTACAAGCAACGACCCAAAATGAGTTGTACACAAAAGGAGATTCCATTGCTATCTCTCAATCATATATTGTTATCATGGATTTAGAGTCTTTTGAGTAAGTTGTTATTGGCAAGTCATGTGAATCATTAAATGCATATGGAAATTTAGATGTTTGGCTGCCTTGTCTCAGTCCTTTTCGCCCTGTGAAATGGAAATTCATTTCATCTGCTCTAATCTGTTAAACCAAGTGATTTGGATAGCCCATTTATTCAATCAACACATGTGAATCATTAAATGCATATGGAAATTTAGATGTTTGGCTGCCTTGTCTCAGTTCTTTGCGCCCTGTGAAATGGGAATTCATTTCATCTGCTCTAGTCTGTTAAACCAAGTGATTTGGATAGCCCATTCATTCAATCAACACATTAATGATGATGCTATCAAGTGGCAGGCTGAAGGGATTGTTACACAGCTTAAGAACAAGGTTTTTCCTTCAGGATTCTAACCGCTTTAAGACACTTAAGACACTAGTTTCCATGCCTCCACAACCACTGGTTCCACTTGATTTGTGCAAGGTGTTCAGCTGGCAGTTGCTCCTTGTTGCAAGATCTTCATACACTTCCAT
This sequence comes from Sequoiadendron giganteum, assembly GCA_007115665.2. Lineage (NCBI taxonomy): Eukaryota > Viridiplantae > Streptophyta > Pinopsida > Cupressales > Cupressaceae > Sequoiadendron > Sequoiadendron giganteum. Next base: position 679,446,318 of record CM021101.1, on the reverse strand, counting down.
TTTCCTTTGCTAGGAATAGACATCAGCAAGTTTGTTGCTTTATTGTGCATCTACTGCAGATCATGGAGGCTGCTCTTATCTTGAGTTTAGTTGGAGTTGGATCATCTGGGTGTTGCAACCTCTATGGACCTTCCTTTCAGCTGAGGTTTTGTTTTAACAATGTACTGTGAGTTTCTCCTGGACAGCAATGGTGTCTCAGAGAAGTTAGCTCTATTTGTAATGGTTACTGAACAAAGTGAGCTCTACAAGTAATTTTGCAATTACAATCTGTGGATGAAGGGTGCTGCTCATTTCTAACTTCGATTCACACTGCCTCTGTGAATTAATTTCCTTGCAGCAACACCTAGAATGTTTTGGCTCTGCTGCTGTCTTGTAACAGCATTCCAACTGTACATTTGCTGCCTTTTGCTTGTATTCGTGCTAGTGTTTATTATTGCTGTTTTGATACAACGTTTTGACTCTCTGTAATCTTATTTTTTACTTATTCCAATTAAAAAAAAAAGTCATGTGAAAATTATCAAATAAAAATTTAGCTTTTGCACCAACATCCTATGCTATTGGTACAATTGTCCTCGATGTCTATTCATTGCAATGTACAAACTAATGCTAGATCAGGCTTTGTAACAAATTCCGTCATGTTTTTAGTTAGCACTATTGCACTATTGAATCTAGCACAACTTGTTTAACGTAACCTAGAGCCCAATCTTGGGACCAGAGTTAATAAAAAACTTATTACAAGAAACTAAGTGATTTCGAATACTTATCTTCTTTGCATTCAAAATTTGTTCTATGTCATCGAATCCCAATAATATTTGATATTTGGAATGGCCTTAGGCGACAACATGCCAAGCATGGAAATTGTTATAGCTATATATTTATAAAAAAAATTGTTTAAAACCAACGAAACTTCTAAATTTTTTTTAAAAACATTCCCAAAAAAAATCATTTATATTATATTTTTAAATATATTTTAAATTAATGTGTATTTTTATAATATATTTATTATAATAAAGTTTTCTATTTATGCATAAATATAATTATATAAAATATAACAAGTCAATTATTCCATCTAATATATTTTAAAATTGTAAAATATGATCTAAAATTTAAAAAATTATCCACAGACCAAATTCCAATCTTGTTTGAGTGAGTATCCCATATTTTATAACTACAAATAAACCCTTGTGAAAAGCTACAATAAAGGAAGATAAAAGATATTAAGAAGAGTAAAGAGTGAGAAAAAATAAAGGAATAGATGTATGAAGGGCTACAACATCTATCAAATGATCTTAATATGACAATAGATTGATGGGTGAGAGGAGACAAGCACAAGTGGTTTGAAACTTTAGCTATAAATAAATAAAACTATAATGACCTTCTTTAAATGCATGCACTAGATACTATTTTTTTATGTGGAGGCCTTGTAGAATCTAATAGAGAGAAAATGTCAACCAACTAAGGAAAATATTAGGTGGTGGCTCACAAAAAATAGCCTTTATGAGTGGTATATTGTGTGTCAAACATGGGGTCAAAGATTCCATATTAGATCAATATCAACTAATTAGGAGGGTCAAACACATTTGCTCGAAGGAAGAACACTATTGACATACTATGAGGGGGGAGAACTTTTGTGCAAAGATTATTGAAGTACAACTTCATTTGATAAAGTGGAATCCAAGAATTTTTAGACCATTAGAGATCACACTTTCAAAATAATGACTAACACAAGTGGGGACAAGAGCAATGATTAAAGTGGGCCCAACCATAGGGTCAAGCCTAGTAGTGCATAAAAGAGACAATTTAAAAGGAATCTTACCATTAGATTATCATTGAAGATCATTGACTAGAAAATCCTAGAGGGTGCTAGTGTGGTTACAATCAAGAAGAACCTCTTAAAATAGAAGAAGGAATGCATGGGGCTTACTATAGTTCATTAACATCTTGAGAAGGAGACTATCCATGTTGTTAGAGGAAAAAATGAATGGGATGCAAGGTTTGAAGCCTATTATTTCACTAAAAGTATGAGAAAGATTGTAAAGTGAATCATAAAGAAAAAGTGGGGCCCACATGAGCAAGGGCTCAAAGGTTTAAACATCTCTAGAAGAAAAAATACAATATTGAGGGCTCTTAGAGAGACCAGGGAATTAGTCAAAATTATAAACATAGGGTTGCAAGTGACAAAAAAGAACCATATGCTAAAATAAAAGCTTCATCTATATGACACCTAAAAATTAGCTATTGAGTCACATGAACCACAAGGGATGATCTATAACTAGTAAGAAGAATCTTGTGGACTCAAGAGGGATCCAAATTTTGAAAGAGGCAACTAAAATGGACTTGACGAATCCATCTATGTTAGTATGGATTACTTAGTGGGAGTGTATACAAAACAAACTATAATGCACTTGAAAGATAAAAATTATTCATACAAATTAAGTTTATTTGTATATTTTTTATTTAAGTAAAGCTAGAGACAATTCATATAAGCACTTATGCATGTATATGAGGATTTATTTTGTGCTTTAGAATATTTGACTTGAGGTAAGTGAATGAATTTACTCAATGTATGGGTGGGGACATTAGGCAAAACTTCCTACATCAATGATGTGGATGTTGGGTGTGTTGGCATGGGTATTCACCCCAGGGATTTTGTGTTGGCGAATGCTATTGTATTTTCCTAGGTTGTGGTTGATGAGCATATTCAAATTTCTATCCTTGACTCGCTTACTACTAAGTCAACTGCTTGGCATAAGACGTCACGAGTTGGGAGATTATATGGTAATTTCCCCAACATTGATGCTATTAGAAGATAGTTTTTTTGGAAATAGAATTTAAGAGGTTAAGTTGAGGTATTCACTTTGTTGAATAAATTTTTTTATCTACCTTTTCCAATCTAGATGATTTCTCTTGGCCTATGCAAGAAGGCCCTTAGTTTTATAGGTGAAAATGGCAAATGTCTTAAAATTTGGTTTTTTTTAATCTTTAATCCTTTGAATGAAGACTCCATCAAGTTCCCTATTTTGATCAAATTATTGGGTTTTCCTTTGGAATATTGGGATGAAGATATTTTTATGCTCGTCACCAATTCTTGTGGATAATACTTGTTGTTTGGTGTTTCTGCATGACAACAACTCAGACAGAATAAAAGTTATCCTATCTCTCTTGAAAGGTTGATCTCTATGAACAAAGAGATAACCCCAAGGTCTCACGGGTGTCAGGTCATGAAAATGTAGTAGAACAAACTTAGTGATAAAATGTGAAAATATTGGTAATCACAAGGGGCCTTACGAAAAAATGTTGGAAGCTCTAAACTCATCAAATTTTAAGATATGGTGATACTTTAATTTCTAGTTCTAACCAAATAATAAAGAAACAACAAAAGATGAGGGTTTCACAAGTCCTAATGTTAACACTACTTCTAAGATTAACCATGCAAATGATGAAATACTTGGAATGGACCATTCCCTTTAAACTAATTTTCGTTCGACCCAGGCTATACCTGCAATCTTATAGAAAACAGTGCAATCTTCTAAGGTGTTAAAGATTTTCAGGTTGTGGGCATTCATTCAATAAGACTGGATGAATATCTACAATTGAACTAAGCACATAAATATGAGGTACAGGTTGACCAAGCACAACTTTCCCACAATCAAGAAGCTGCCCAAAGTATGAACCAAGGATTACTACAACACTCCAAGTATTAAATCACAAGAATTACTAACTAAACCTAAGATATATTCAAACATTTCCAAGCGATTTAAAAGATAGAACAAGAACCATGCAAGATTATTCAATCCAAAGAAGGCACCAATCATAGCAAAATGTCTTCACTTTGTATTAAATCATCACATTAGCAACAATTCCAGTTTGTTACAATACCTGCTTGAAATGTAAAACTAACTTCTAATCTTCTAACATGCTACTCTACTGCTAAATCTACTATTTACAAGTCTTCTGACATAGTCTGCTCAATCAACTAATGGGAGAGTGAACCCTTACAAATGAGGCCAAAGGCCATACTTATAGAAACATGCCCATGTGAACTAGAGCTAGGGTTACAAAAAAGCTCGACCACCAACCAAATCGGCCCCGACAACAATAACTCGTCGTCCAACATTGAATGCAACAAGAGACCCCCAAGATCGATCGAGAATCGCACAAAGGAAGGGTACAACCCCTCGAGCCATGCCCACCATTAATGCTTCACCTGCGTGAATGATAATGCATGAGAAATACCAGCATAAAAATGAGCCACCAATCGGATCCAAGTTGGGCAAACGAATGACTAAAATCGAGCCAAACCAGGTTGAGCCCACCATGTCATGTATGCCCGCCATTAATGGCCACCAAGCGTGATGACCTTGCATGCAGGAACGAGTTTCATCTGACAGTAGCCACAAAGCACTCAACTATACCTGCAGATGTCACCAAATCTTCAAAGTACACCCATTCTTCCTTCGGGCCCAACAACAACCTTCAACTCGATCCAACCTACATGCAAAAGGGCCACCATTAATGCTCAATACATCATCAAAATCCAAGCTGATCCATTAGAGTTCATAAGGAAAGAAAATCACGCACAAAACTAGGCGGAAGCGAAACCAAAAGCAGGCAGAGGCGGAGCCAAGAGAAAAACAAGAAGAAAGACACAAAAAAAGAAGAGGCAGAGGTAGAGACATAAATGAAATGGGAAAGGAAGGGAAATAGGCAAAGGTGGAAGCGGAACCATCCCCGGCGGAGGCGGAGGTGGAACAAAAATGAGAATGGAAAGAAAACAGGAGAAGACGGAAACGAAACTAACCCCGATAGAGGCGGAGATAGAACCAAGACATTAAAGGAAGGGAAACAGGCAGAGGCGAAAATGGGACCAACCCCAGCAGAAGCAGAGACAAAACCAAAATGGAAAAGGAAGGGAAATAGGCGGAGGCATAAATGAAACCAACCCCAGTGGAAGCGGTGGCAGAACCAAAATGGGAAAGGAAGGGAAACAGGCAGAGGCGGAAACAAAACCAACCCCGGCGAAAGCGGAGGCAGAACCAAAAATAGGAAAGGAAGGGAAATGGGCAGAGGCGGAAACAAAACCAACCTCAACGGAATCAGAGCCGGAACGGGAACGGGAACCAAACCGTGAAATTTGATAAAGTTCAAAGTTAAGTTGCATCCCGGTTCTGGTTCTAGTGGAAGAAAGGAAGACCGAAGTAGATGCAAGGGAAAGAAACCAACCCGAAGGCCAAACACAACAAAACAAAAAAGACACGGGAAGCTGAGTCGAAATGAGAACGGAAACCAAACTGTGAACTTTGTGAAAGTTTAGAGTTAAGCTTCATCCCGGTTCTACCTCCGACAAATGAAGGAAAAGGCGAACCAAGAAAAACCTAAGGGAGGAAACCAACCCTTAGGCCAAAAATGGGCAAAGCAACGAAGAAAACGAGGAGGCGGGAAGCGGAACCAGAACGGGAACAGGAACCGAACCATGAACTTTGCCAAAATTCAAAGTTAAGTTCCATTCCGGTTCCGCCTCCGAAAAATGAAGGAAAATCGAAGCAAAGAAAAAACCAAGGGAAGAAAAGCAACCTGAAGGCCGAAGAAAAACAAAACAATGGGAAAAACAAGAACGCAGGAAGTGGAGCTAGAACGGGAATGGGAACTGAACCACAAACTTTGTGAAAGTTCAGAGTTCGATCCCATCCTAGTTCCACCTTCGACAAAACAAAAGAAACAAGGAAAACAAGGAAAACCTAAGGGAGGAAACCAACCCTTAGGACCCAGACAAAAACACCAAGGGAAAAAACAAGAGGCAAAAGAAGACCACCCCAGAGAGGACATCCGCAAGACTCCAAAACCACCAGGAACTCAACACAAAAGGCACCCATAACCAAGGCAAGCACCAAAGACCAAAACCCCAATATTTTCAAAGATAAGCACAAAAGAGGGGGCAAGCCACAAAAACGGGCCAAAAGGGCAGGCCAAGAGAGGGTCCCCACTTTCAGTGGGGCATGTGTGCAAAACTGCACAACAAATGGCGACTCCGCTGGGGAGATTCTCCAGAGCATTTCGATGACAAACTGGAATTATGTACTCAAAATCTTTGGTTTCAAGCCAAGCATTAGGTTACTCCTAGACAAGGTTTCATAAATCAAAAGCAAGAAAGCCTTTCCTATATTAGGGTCAAAATGTGTGCATATGCATTCATTTCCCTTTCGTAAGTTGCAAAAGGGACTAAACTCAGTCTGATAGGGCTACATAAGGATTCTAACTCCAAAAGCAACCTAGATAGAGCCTCACTGCTAGTCAGGCATCCATAGCCCCATTGAGTTTATCACTGTGACCCTCCCCAGCATAGATCTACTACCAGCTAGACATCCATAGCCCCAATAGAGATACTAGGATACCCTTGATAAGGTGAACATTTCTTTGGATTTTCAATATTTTCTTTTCTTTTCTTTTGATATTCTCTTTTGAGATTTTCTTTTAAAGCTTTACTTTTCACCTTGTAGGAAATGAAGTCCACACTCAAGGATGAGAACCACAATGGGACTAGAGTAGAATTTAAGATTTTTCACCCAGTCAGACCTCCTAAAGACCATATGCAACCTTGGAATTCTTAAGATTTGTGTGAATATATAAGACCCAAATACATTCCAGAATTTAACTAAATCAAGTGACACTAATTCCCAACCTATGCAACATCAGATGAAGGAAATCTACCAGTTTGAATGACTTTGAAAAGATGATAAGAGTTTGTAAGAGAAATCCTAGAGTAGACCTAGACAAGCAGCCAGTTTTACAGATGCAACAAGCCTAGAGGAAAGTAGGAAAACCCCACAAATTCAGAGTAGTAGGGGAAAACAAAAAGGCAACCAAAGAAAACCAAAACCAAAGCAAACCCAAACCAAAAGCAGCAAGCAAGCAAGGAAAAAACAAAAGAAACCCAAACCAAAAGAAACAAAAAAATAACAAAAAGAAAACCTAATCTACCTATGTACAAGGAAAGAGTTGTAAACAACTCATGACTGAAAATAATGCTTCAAATACTGCCCATTGACAGGCAGTGGGATATCTCCTCCAGTGAGGGTTTTTAAACGAAAAACATTATCTCCCAGAATCTCTGCAATCTGATAAGGGCCAAGCCAAAGACTGTCAAATTTTCCATGCTCCCCTTTTCTGTCATGGGCTTTATCTTAGTAGAGAACCAAGTTAGAGATTCTAAAGGCCTTCACCTTGGCTCTCCTATCAAACCATCTTTTCACTATACCCTGATGTTTGGAAAAAAATTCTAGGGCTTCATCTCTTCTCTCCTCAAGGTGTAACAATTCAGTTAAGCAAGCTTTACGCTTATCCTCTCCATCATAATATTCATTGATGAATTGTAGGGTAGGGATCTTCAACTGGATGGGAAAGACAGGTTCCATGCTATACACTAAATGATAAGGAGAGGTTCCTAAGGATGTCTTCTGTCTAGTGCGGTATGCCCAAAGGGAAAATATGAGCTGGGTATGCCAATCCTTGGGGTTCTTTTCTAGTAGTTTCTAGATGACTATCAACAGGTTCTTATTGGAAGACTCAACCAAACCATTCCCCTATGGATAGTAATTGGATGCAATTTTTATGGCAATTCCATGATCATACGCCCAGTCAAAAAACTTTAATGATGCAAATGTGGAACCATTATCACAAACTACAACCAATGGACAACCAAAGTGGTTAATGATACATGATTCCATGAAATTGATTACCACTTCAGAGGTGCATTGCTTACATGCAAGAGCTTTGGTCCATCTAGTAAAATAATAAGTTATAGTAAGAATATACCTGTGGCCCAAAGATGAAGGTGGGTTGTTTGGACCTATGAAGTCCATTCCCCACAGTGCAAATGGTTTTACCTCTATGGCAGGCTGAAGTGGAAGAGCTACACCTCTCTCCCTGCTTGTTGCAGTTTGACACACATGACAAGTTCTCACATGGTGATGTGTGTCCTTGAACAAGGTAGGCCAGTAATAGCCTACCCTCAGGATCTGATTTGTAGTGGAAGGTGTCAAACCATGGCCTATGCCATATTTGTCATGAAATTCAGTCATCACTCTCCTTGCCTCTTCCTTCCCTAGGCATCTCAGGTAGACACCTTCATGATTTCTCTTGTATAGGACAACTCCCTTCATCATAAAACTACCACCGTTCAAATGTAGAGCTCTTTGTTGTACTAAATTAAGGTGTTTGGGACACTGTTGGTTCAAAATATAGTGGATAATATCATCATACCAATCCCCTAGAGAAACATCCTCAAGATTATAATGCTGGGTAACAAGGCTAGGGCCCATTTCTGCCATTGTCTTGGTCAGTCCTTGCCCTCTTACCAACTTCATGCGTTGAATTTCAATATCATATTCTTGTAACATAGTTACCCACTTGGCTCTGCGTTCACCCAACTCATTCTGCATCAACAATAGCTTGACTGCAGGACCAAGGACTATAGAAAAGACCTTGTTTCTCTAAATGTAGTGTCTGAAATTCTTTACAGTTCGGATCAAGGCATAAGCCTGCTTTTCAACATTAGGATACCTCAGTTCTGTATCTTTCAAAGGTGCACTCATGAATGCTATGGGATTGTCATTCTCTTGATTTGAATTTTGTGTCAACAAGCCTGCATAGGAGTGATCAGAAGCAAATGAATAGATATAGAATGGCTTGGCGTAATCAGGACTTACCAAAATAGGGGCCTCAAAAATAGCTCTCTTGATTTTTGCAAATTCTTCCTTAGCCTCTGTATTCCATTCAACCTTTACTTCTTGCTTCAACATGGCATTCAATGGCTTGATTATCTCTGCAAATCCAGTGATAAATTTTCTAACAAAGTTAATCTTGCCAAAGAATGACTTCATTTCTTTCTTGCTTGTAGGGGGTTGAATTTTCAGTATAGCCTCCACTCATTCAGGATAAATGGCAATACCTTGATCTGAAATAACATGTCCTAATAGCTTTCCCTCAGTGACTCCAAAGATGCACTTCTTTGGATTAAGTGAAATGCCAAATTCCCTACACTTTTGGAATACTTTGCATAAATCTGCAACATGATCACTTCTCTTCTTGGAAAAGACTGGCAAATCATCCATGTAGATGATTATTCACTTGCCAATGATTTCCTTGAAGGAAATATCCGTAGCTCTTTGAAATGTAGCTCCAACATTGATTAATCCAAAGGGAATTCTCCGGTAAGAAAAGGTTACCCATTTTGTCGTGAAGGCAGTTTTGTGCCTATCCTCATATTGGACCATGACCTAGTTGTATCCAGAGTACCCATCTAGAAATGACATCATCTGAGATCCATTAACAATCTGAAGCACCTCATCCAGTGAAGGGACTAGATAATTATCCTTTTCCGATGCTTTGTTCAGGTTCCTGAAATAAACACACAATCTGATTTCTCCATTTTTTTCCTAACTAGAACCAAGTTTGCAACCCATGTTGAATGTCTTACTGGAAATATGATTTATGCTGAGAGTAGATTTTTCACTTCCTTCCGAATAATGGGCTCCAACAGAGCATTAATTGGTCTTTGTCTTTACCTAAATGGCTTAACATTTGACTTGAGGGGGATAGTATGTGTAATGATCGAAGTGTCATATGTCCTCAAGTCATCATAACTCCAGGCTATCACATCTAGATATGTGTGCAAGGCATCAATAATTCCTTTCCCCTCCTATGGAGTACACACCTTACCAATAAGGACATTTTTGACATCACTTTGGGTCCCCATGTTGTATGTTTGACACTGACCATTGAGGGATTCCCTTTTCATTTTCTGCTCTTGATCTCTTATCTTATCTAGATCAAAGATACTTTCCAATTGCACCATGCCTCTTGGGATGGTATTAGTTTTCAGATTGAGGACCCCTTCTAGGTACATTTCAGCCTCTTGAGGTTCAACCTCATCAATTACTTGAGAAGCAAACACATCACCGCTAGTGATAAAATCAAGAATATGCTTATCATCTTCAAATAATTGAAAATTGGTGACATTGTCAGGCACTGAGGGTACTGGAACAAGTTCCACAATGAACGTTTTTAAGCCTGAAAGTGATAAGGGTTGCAATGTACTTGTTGCTTGTGCTAGGGAATCAACAGTCTGATTCTTACTTCGAGGTATCAATTGAATGTTGAAGGCATCAAATCCTTCAATAAGATTCCATTTTTTGTGCCTATAATTGGCCATCCTTCTGTCATGACATGAGTATTATTTTCTTACTTGCCTAACCACTAGCTCAGAATCTCCAAACACTTGCAGAATTTTAAATTTCTTTCTTAGTGCCATTAATAGCCCATGAACTAGAGCTTCATACTCAACTACATTGTTAGTGCATTGGATTTGGAGTCTATGAGCAATGAAGTAGGTTTTACCTTTAAGACTAATCAGCTCAAGCCCTGCTCTGGCACCTTGCTTGGATCTGGATCCATCAAACCTTAATGTCCAATAGTCATTAGCTCCTACTTTTCTTGAGATACCTTTGTCCTTGCTACCACCCAGAGGCTCTTCTAGAGGTTTTGGGTCTTTCCCTTTTAGATTGTTTTGAATGCTCTGTATGTTTAACTCAACAGTTGGGGTTGTGTTAATGTTCCTTTGTATCTGTTCAACTGGATTTTGACACAAGAAACATTCCAATTCAGAATGAGGAGCATTGTGAACTCTGCACCAATTAGGAAGAAGCAATTCTTTGAAGCTCATATTTCTACCCAGCTGAATCTGATTTTCTACACATTTCCAGATAAACTCCTAGAAGTTATCCAACAAACTGAGTTGTCTATCTACCTGATCATCAAGTTCCTCCATTTGTTCAAATTGTACTTCAGAGCTGCTAGCTTCTTATGTGGATTCGCCGGAAGAGCTTTGTAACACCAAGATTTATTTTGTGTCTGAAGTAGGGGAGGCTAGGACATAGTTCCCCATACTGACTTCTGGTACCAGTATCTCATTTGAAGGATTCTGATATTTAGTAATTACATACTTCATCCTAGGTTCTCTCTCAATTATGATATGATTTGGGACTCCTTTCTAGGGGAGCCACATGTGGGAATGATTTTTGGATGTGTATCGATTTAGTGCCTTGGTAAAATATCTACCCAAGATCAGACCATAAGTTTCAGGAATGTTAGCTACCTGAATATTAAGTACTTGTTGCACTGTAGGATCTGAGGCAACTTGCATGGGAATCATATTTAGTTATCATGGGAATCATATTTAGTTATCCTACTATATTCACCTCTATTTTGTCCAATTGGGTGACCTTCTTTTGAGAGGCTACAGAGGTAATACCAAGAGCCCTATAGACAACAAATGGCATAACATTCATGGATTCCCCTGAATCCAACAAGCAATTGTGCAAATTTTTACCAAATATATGAATAGAAATCAGAAAAGGAGGGGTTTCCATTTTGCCCTAGAATAAACTCAACTATGAATCAGCTTGTGCAACTTGGCCCTTATCTTTTTCTTTACCCCTATCCCTAGGTTGTGATTAACTAGGACCTTTGGGTTTTTGTGAACTAGGAGGCCTTGCAATTGCCTCATTGACTGCTACTCCTTGTGTTGCTATACTTGAATTAAAGGACCCTAGGACTACATTTCTGGTTTCAGGAACTCTTAATAACTCAAAAGCAAAAAGACTCACCTTCACTTTCCTGAGTTCTTCAATCATGTATTCTCCTAGATATTCCACATTCATGTCAGTGTGGGTCTCGTTGGAATCTCCAGTCTTTGTATCTCTTGCTGCATCAACATTGCTTCCTTTGGAAATATTTGGTTGTCCTTCTTTTGTGAGGTATTGTGTTGGCACCTGAGGGTAGGATGTATTGTTATTGGCATGTGGATTTGGTGGAGTAATAAAATTGTGTAGAGGGGTAGATGTAGTAAACAATCCTCCATCTTGTGGATTCTTGTGGGGCTTGCTCCTCAGATCATACTTTCTCATAGGTTGTTGAAACATCTGCACTTCTTCAACATCGGCCTCTTCTTCATCTAATGGGCCATTGCCATTTTTAGTTTCTTCATCAAATAGCTGAGAGATTTCATCTTCATTGAGCACTTGTTCAGCCTCCCCATTCTAGCTACTTGACTCCTCTTTTGGTTCATTCCCCTCATGCCTCGGGAAAGGGGCATGATTCAACACCAAAACTAGGGAATCATAGGGATTTGAGGGCACCAATTCTTAGCCAGTGCAATTTTTTTCAACTTCATATTGAAAGATGGAAGCAGTAGTTTGAAATTCAGGGCAGTCAAGCTCAGAGTGTTGACTTGTCTTATGAAGCCTACACCATCTAGACAAAGCTACTTTTGCTAAGTACACCCCACCTAGAGGTTTTTTTGGATTAGAAGGTTGATACAGTGGAGTGGGAAATCCTCCATTGTTAGGCCCAGTGTTCCATGGTCTATTTTTCCTAGGTGGTTTTCTTCTTTCAAATCCTTGTCCACCTTGTTGACTTCTATCAAATTTCTGACCAGAACCTTGTCCTCTTTCAAAGTTCTAATTTTTGTCATAGTGTTGCCCTCTGTTATAACTTGATTGCATACTCTTCTAATTAGCTTGGAGTTGGCTATTTTGGTTCCTCAAGTAGGTTACCTCCATTTTCAACTTCTTCACTTGCTCAGTTATCTCATCTAACCTTTCTTTATCAGGGTTTTTGTAAGGGACTAGATTCACAATGTTTGGGGGGTATCCTAACACTCCTCCAGAACTAGTAGACTGATTCAAAACTTTTGAGTTCTTCAAATATGTAGGGAAACTAGCTTGTGACTATGAATGGAGGGGATGGTTAGCATTTTGTTGGGGATAACCGGGTATTGGTTGGACTTGGTTTATTGGATGACCTGGGTGAGGGACCAGAGGAAACTATGGAATAGGATTCATGATAGGTGTGTGATTGGTCAGAGCCTGGTTGAGAGATTGGACTTGGCTTGGGTGAGCAGCAGGTCCAAAGGATGGCAGTGGTCTTGACAAGTGTTTTCTTAGGTCTGTACTGACCTTAACAGCCTTTGTATATGTAGTGAGCAAGGTAGTCAGGGGATTAGTTCTCCACTTAAGGAAGGTGGATGTAAGGTTGTCAAGGGCTTCAAAGTAGACCTGTAGGGTAGTGTATTCATTTCCAGCATAAGGTGCTTAAATTCTAGTGTATGATCGGTGGAACCTATTGTTGAATGATCCTATAGGCTCATTAACTTCTCTCTTGACTCCAGTAAACTGCATATAAAGCTCATTAGCAATAATGAGAATCTTAAATTTCAGTAGAAATGCATCCTCAAGCTCAGCCCAGTTATGGATGGATGCTACAAGTAAATGATTATACCAGTAAAAGGCCTCCTCTCCTAGAGAATAGGGGAAAATTCTACATGCAACATCCTCATGATTAATCCCTTTATCTCTCGGACAAGTCTGAAAGATCCTAAAATGCTCCTCTGTTGTTCTATTAGGGTCATTTGTGTGAAACCTAGAGCAAAAATGCTTAGGGTTCTTGGGCATAACATTGTAGTTGTTGAAGATTAATGGAGATGGGTTATTCACCAAGAAAGCCATTGATGGAGGTGGTAATGGTCGATGGATGATTAGTTGTGGCTGTGGAAAGGAACCAGTCTCAAAATCGGATGGAGATGGAGTGGATGGAGGGGAGGATGGTCGAAATGATGGATTGGATGATGGTTCCTCCCTTCTTCTGGTCCTTCTTGACCTAGTTGGAGGTGGCAATTCTTGAAACTCTTCTTCTTCTCCTAGTATATATCTGGTTCTCCTTTTGAGCCTCTTAGGAGAGATGGCATTTAGAAAACGCTCTAGCTTACCTCTTCAGGCCCTCCTTCTACCACCAATCTTGTTGTTTGGTGTTTCTACACGACAACAACTCAGACAGAATAAAAGTTATCCTATCTCTCTTGAAAGGCTTATCTCTACGAACAAAGAGATAACCCCAAGGTCTCATAGGTGTCAGGTCATGACAATGTAGTAGAACAAACTCAGTGATAAAATGTGAAAATGTTGGTAATCACAAGGGGCCTTATGAACAAATGTTGGAAGCTCTAAACTCATCAGATTTTAAGATATGGTGATACTTTAATTTCTAGTTCTAACTAAAATAATAAAGAAATAACAAAAGATGAGGGTTTCAGAAGTCCTAATGTTAACACTACTTCTAATATTAACCATGCAAATGTTGAAATACTTGGAATGGACCAATCCCTTTAAACTAATTTCTATTTGATCCAGGCTATACCTGCAATCTTATAGAAAACAGTGCAATCTTCTAAGGTGTTAGATATTTTCAGACTATGGGCATTCATTCAATAAGACTAGATGAATATCTACAATTGAACTAATCACATAAATATGAGGTACAGGTTGACCTTTCACAAATTTCCCACAATCAAGAAGTTGCCCAAAGTATGAACTAGGGATTACTACAACACTCCAAGCATTAAATCACAAGCATTACTAACTAAACCTAAGATATATTCAAACATTTCAAAGCGATTTAAAAGATAGAACAAGAACCATGCGAGATTATTCAATCCAAAGAAGGCACCAATCATACAAAAATGTCTTCACTTTGTATTAAATCATCACATTAGCAACAATTCTAGTATGTTTCAACACTTGCTTGAAATGTAAAACTAACTTCTAATCTTCTAACATGCTACTCTACTGGTAAATCTACTGTTTACAAGTCTTCTGACTTATTCTGCTCAATCGACTAATGGGAGAGCGAAACCTTACATATGAGGCCAAAGGCCATACTTATAGAAACATGCCCATGTGAACCAGAGCTAGGGTTACAAAGAAGCTCGACCACCATCAAAATCGGCCCTGATAGCTAGCTATAACTTGTCATCCAACATTGAATGCAGCAAGAGACCCCCAAGGATTGATCTGGGATCGCACAAAGGTAGGGTACAACCCCTCGCACCACACCCACCATTAATGCTACACTCGCATGAACAACAACGCGCATGAAAAAGAGCCACCGATCGGATCCGAGCTGGGAAAACGAACGACTCAGATCGAGCCAAACCAGGTTGAGCCCACCACGTCACGTCTGCTTGCCGTTAATGGCAACCAAAAATGATGACCTTGCGTGCAGGAACGGGTTTCGTCTGACAATAGCCATAAAGCACTCGACTGTACCTGTAGTCTTCACCAAATCTTCAAAGTACACCCATTCTTCCTTCGGCCCCAACAACAACCTTCAACTCAATCCAGCTTGCATTCAAACAGGCCACCATTAATGCTCAATACATCATCAAAATCCAAGCTGATCCATTAGATTTCTTAAGGCAATAAAATCATGCAAAAAAATAGGTGGAAGGGGAACCAAAAGCAGGCGGAGGTGGAGCCAAGAGAAAAATAGGAACAAAGACACAAAACAGGCGGAGGCGGAGGCGGAACCAAGACTGGAAAGGAAGGGAAATAGGAAAAGGCGGAAGTAGAACCAACCCTGATAGAGGTGGAGGTGAAAACAAATCCATCCCTAGCGGAGGCAGAGAGAAAACCAAGATGGGAAAGGAAGGGATACAGGTGGAGGTGGAAAAATAACCAACCCCAATGGAAGCAAAGGCATAACCAAAATGGGAAAGGAAGGGAAACAGGAGGACGCGGAAACGAAACCAACCCCGGCAGAAGTAGAGGTGGAAGTAAAATTGGAAAGTAAGGGAAACAAGCGAAGGCAGAAATGGAACCAACATCGACAGAAGCGGAGGCGGAACTAAAATGGGAAAGGAAGGGAAACAGGCGGAGGCGGAAACAAAACCAACCCCGGTGGAAGTAGAGCCAAAATGGGAATGGGAACCGAACCGTGAACTTTGCTAAAGTTCAAATTTAAGTTGCATCCAGGTTCTGGTTCCAGAAAAAGAAAGGAAGACCGAAGCAGACCCAAGGGAAAGAAACCAACCCGAAGGCCAAACATAGTGAAACAACAAAGACACAGGAAGCGGAGCCAGAACGGGAACAAAAACCGAACCGTGAACTTTGTGAAAGTTTAGAGTTGAGTTACATCCCAGTTCCACCTCTGAAAAAATGAAGGAAAAGGTGAACCAAGAAAAAGCTAAGGGAGGAAACCAACCCTTAGGCCGAAAATAGACAAAGCAACGAAGAAAACGAGAAGGTGAGAAGCAGAGCTGGAATGGGAATGGGAACTGAACTGTGAACTTTGCAAAAGTTCAAAGTTAAGTTCCATCCCAGTTCTGCCTCTGAAAAATGAAGGAAAAGTGAAGCAAAGAAAAAACCAAGGGAAGAAAACCAACCCGAAGGCTGAAGACAAACAAAAAAATGGGAAAAAAAAAACGTGGGAAGCGGAGCCAGAACGAGAACGAGAACTGGACTGCAAACTTTGTGAAAGTTCAGAATTCAGTCCCATCCCAGTTCCACCTTTGGCAGAACAAAATAAACAAGGCAAACAAGGAAAACCTAAGGGAGGAAACCAACCCTTAGGACCCAGACAAAAACACCAAGGGAAAAAATAGAAGGCAAAAGAAGACCACCCTAGAGAGGACATCTACAAGACTCCAAAACCACGAGGAACTCAACACAAAGGCACCCATAACAAAGGCAAGCACCAAAGACCAAAACCCCAAGATTTTCAAAGATAAGCACAAAAGAGGGGGAAAGCCACAGAAACGGGCCAAAAGGGCAGGCCAAGAGAGGGTCCCCACTTTCAGTGGGGCATGTGTGCAAAACTGCACAACAATACTTTGCTACTGATTCAATCACTAAATTCAAGAAGCATCTATTGTTTGCTAGATTTTGTGTTCTTATGGAGAAAAACAAGAAGATCCCTACTAATATTAACTTTTATTCCAAACTTAGCGATTGGGTGTAACATATTGAGCTTGAAGACTCTACAATAATCTACCTTTGTTGTTGGAAAGTGGCCCATGGTATTGCTAGTATGTAACATGGAAAACCAATTCATTTGAAGGAAAAAGGAACAAATTCTTGTTGTTTTTGAGGATACCACCTTTGATGAAGCTCAAAAGGTTGATAATGAAGGGAAATATTCTATTAAAATTATGCTAATGGATACCTCTCTCAAGGGACCAAGATTGGATGATGGACCTACTTGTGGTCTTATGTAGTTTCTCAAAAAAAAAAATCTAGGACAAAAGGACTCTATAGTCAAACAAAAATCATTTGAAAATTTTGGCTTTAAACCACCTTGAATTAGGTTGGTAGTTTGTAAGGGTTAGTTGTTTATTTTTATTTTTGTGGTATTGTTGTTGTTCCTCTTGGTTATTTTTTGTTTTCTTATTGTGCTTAATGCTTATATTTTTGGGTGTATAAGGGTTTGGTCCCTTTTCAAATCACTATTTTACCTTAATTAAAATATTAGGGAAAACCATTACCCATTTTTATATGTTCTAAAGTGATTACATCATATAATTCACATCTTGTGCTAGTTATGCTACAAAATTTGACCATTACATGTATTTTCCACTCTGTTCAAATAGAGTCCATAACACTATTGTAAACCCAAATTGAGTGGGGAATCTCCATCATTTCCTAGTATTAATTTTATGCATGTATATGTCATGGAGACTAAATTGGTCATAACTCCATGATTTCCATTTACATCTCGATTGCATTCTCATATTTATAAGGTTTACACTTGCATGCATCATGGGAGCAACATAGTCATAAATACATTTAATCTTAGATTAACATGGATTCATGCTTATACATGTCATAGGGGTCGAATTGGTCATTAATTCATAAATTGACCAATATTTATTGTAAGATGGTTTATCTTTATACCTAATGTCATGCATATACTTTTGGGGGTCTAACTTGATCACAACCCCATAATTTTTGAGAAATTATGGAATATGCTACACCTTACTTTGTACATTATATGCTAGGTGATCCCACAATAGTGTGTGCCATTTTTGGGGCAAAGTGGGACATCAAAATTAACATTTTAAACCAAATTTATTCTTTTTGAAACCTATAGAAAATAATCTATTAATAAGAATTTGAAGATGATGTGAAATAGTGATTTTTGAGATTTTATCTGTATATTATAAATGTTATTTTTAAAAAATTAAGAAATAATTTGTGAATTTTCTTGCATAAATTTGAATAACTTATTTTTTTTATAGTTAACATTATTTTTTTTAAATGATGTTACTTCCATACAACATAACATTTTTTGTAGAAAGGAGTAAATTATAATTTTTAAACATGGCTTTTTAACACTAGTATCTAGTGCACAAATATTTTTTCATAAATTTTCTAATAAATTTATAAATTGAGATTAACTATAAGTTAGATTAGGTTACTGTTGTCATTTCATGCCACCCTTAGTGATCCATCATTGATAACTGATTTGAGAGATCCTACATGGGCCATCTTTAATGAATTCTCCTTGAAGGGTCCTAAAAGTGGCTAAGTGTTGTGTTTTTGAATCTTCAGGTTGTCGTTTGCTTCCTTCCTTGCATACCTCTTCTATTTGCCTTGATCTCCTTATTCTAATTCTCCCTTTCCTTCCATTGATCCTTTTTCCATTTCAGGTTTGGGCCATTGGTATTAACCATTTCCCTCTACCCCCTATCCTCCATCTAAAATCGACTAAGTGTTGATCTTTCGGGGGTTGGACTTCGACCTTTTCCTTTACCTCTTACCTTTTTTAACGTAAGAGCTAAGCCTACCATTCGATCCCTAATTCCCGATATTCTTTTGGAAAATCAACCAAGTTTTTATTTTTTGGGCATTGGGGATTAGGCTTCCCCTTTCTTCCTTTTTTCCTTTCTTCGTAAGATGTAAGACCTTCCCTAGACCCCTAATGTGCTTTCAGAAAAAAAACAACTAAGTGTTTGTTTTTCAGGCATCGAGGATCAGTCTTGCCCTTTACTATTTACTGTTTCATGGTAAGTGATAAGCCATAAGGCGTCCACCCAGTTCTTGACTCCCAAAAATCTCTCTTCTCTTTATCCTTCATCTTGAATCCCCATTTTCTTCTGAAAGGTTTTAACCTTCTCTCGCAAGGTCCCCTTTCTTCCAAATCCATCTAAGTCCTTTGTTTGGAAATTTGAATGTCAGACTTTTATCTTACCTCGTACTATTTCTCCTTGTCCTCGATAAGCAGTAAATGATAAGCGTGAACCTTGATCTTTGACAGTCGATGAGTCTTTTGAGAATTCGATCATTTCTCTTTCCTCTTGTGCTTTGCCTTGCTTAGTGGTAAGTAGTAAGCATCGTGCCTGATCTCTGAAGCTCGAAAACAATGCCAATATAGTATGAAGTATGAAGGATTCTTGAGGTCTAATGTTTGACAAGGTATTTCTTTTCAGGCCTATGGACCATGTAATGCATAGTAAAGGTTTCCTTTATGGCCCGATACCCCGAACTTTTAGCGATTTTGGCATGTTGTTTGGGTGACACCATTAATTCTTGAACCCCTTCCTTAGCTACCTATTATGACTTCTATGCTTCAAGGAAAATATTTAATGCATTCTCTAAATTCTACAAGAGGATTTCATGGAAAACCATGCTCACTTATTGCCATTTTGTTGAATTTTCTGACGGATCCATTCCCTAATTGCAATTTTCATGGGAGGGCTTCTTTCTTTCATGCATAGACTTCATTGTTAACACTAGTTATGGTTAGGGTTCAATTTTTGGTTCCAAGTTATGCGTGATATATAAAGTCAAGAAATGTATTCATTTCAAGGGTTCTTCCTCTAGCTCCTCTAGGGTTTTTCTTTAGAAGACACTATATTTTGCACTCTACCATTATAAAGATTAGATTTTTGCCTCTACAACAATAAAATTGATCAAGATTTCCTCTTCTCATCTTTTGTGTGTTGAGTAAATTCATTACCTCCATACCTAAGTGCTTGTTTGTCTTTTTCCATGCATACATATTGAGTTAAATTGTTTACAATTTGTGTTTTAAGAATCTTTCTTTCCTTCCAACACCCTGTCAAACCCTAACCTTCATGTTTTCGTTTTGAATAAGCCAAATAGAGATTTTTGTGAGTCCCTCGGTCCCTCTTCAACATGTTGTTGTGAAATCTTGGTTAGGAAGAAACAACTTTCCATCTTGGTGTAGCACCTCCATTTCCCTTTCATGCTTTCTTTCTCCCCTTTTCCCCTGTGAGTTGTTAGAGTAGGTTAGTGGTAGGTTTACATGTGTTGGTTTGGACCAACACATTACACTTGGATTGAAAGAGGAAACCAATCTTCTTCAAATATTCAACCTCATATGTACAAAGGTCCCACACCTCGAGGTCATTTCAATTATTTCATTAGAATGTTGAACTTCGTGTTCAACACGGTGAAATTTCACGTGGCAACAATTTTTGGCACATCCAATGGGACTAATTTCTCTTTGTTGAATAATTTTGTGTTTTCTCCAATGTATCTTACCTTTTGAGGCATTCCTTCTAACACCATGGTGACTTCATTCAACTTTTTTGGTTAAGAAGTGTTGGTTTTGCTTCATCCCATTGAGAAAGTGGTGCCTTCTTCAACATTTCAGCCTTTGGAGGTATTCTTTAAGCACCTGACGACTCTACATTATCCATCTTTGGGTGACTCTATTGGTATTTTAGACACCTAAATTTGACCATCCCCATATGGCCAAATTCACCCTTGTATTCTTCCATGCCACATCGTTCATCCATATTAATTAAATAATTCCTTATTTGATTAATATTTCCTTCTATCCTAATGTCCCCTAAGGTACTTAATAAATCAATTAAATACCTTACCCCTCTCATCTCTAAATTAAATAAATACCCCAATTTATTTAATTTAGTCACTTTAGCTTTTATGAATTAAAATAATTTTTAACTGATTTTCCTCTCTCCTCATGCCACATCCTCCATAATTCCATTTACTCTAGATTAATTTAATTGTTCTATGATTAGGATATGCACACCCCTAATCATCATTAGAGTCACATCCTCCATAATATCCCACTTTCCTCTAAGCCTTCATTAGCCCACCTAATCACACATTTACACAACCTTAATAACTTAATTAACCCAACCTAATCTCCATGCCATTTATGGAATATGTCCTAAGTCAAAATTCATTAAATTATTTCTCCATTTGAAGAAGGCAACCCCTTCCCCATGCAAATTTTTAATTCACATTTATTTGACTAATGCATTTTTAAGGGATTTTAAATTCTTTCACCCATCCCTATAAGGATTTTTGAAGAATTTTTAATTCTTCAAATGTCCTCTCATGCACATGTGGACAAGGACCTCCTTTATGAGATCTTGTCTAATCCCAAGGTACTATGTAGTACCTCCATGTCATCTCCTTCTCATCCTCCCTTTTCCACATCATCCGCCACATGTCAAGATGTGAGAGCTTGTGAGTTCTCAACTCACCCTAGCCCTTGATCTTTGCTATCATGGCTTAATTTTATCCCTCCATTTCTTTAGAGGCCTTTCCCCTAAAAAAGGTGGAAATGCCCCCATTTTGATCATCCACTTTTGCAAACATACCTTCAAGAAATCAAACACACTTAGCAAAAAAAATCCAAGCATCCTCCATTGTTGCAACATTTTTTTAGCCTCCATATTGCATCTACCACAATACCCACAATCTCCATTGCATCCCTCATCATATCACCATCATTTAGAGCTAGGTTTTATGCTATTTTTCCATCAAGGAGCACACCTATCAAGCAATCAAAGGGCCAACTAATTTATCAATCTAAACAAGGTAAAAGGTTCTAATTTCTTATGTTTTTGTTTAGATTTAACTAGGCCAATCTTGAGTGTTTTGTTTGTGTCTTTGATCTTTGCATAGTTTAGTTCTTACATTCTAGTAGGTTAAATTCACGTGCACACATATCTGGCATGCTTGGTGAGACCCATGTCATGGATCTATTTGATTTTTTCTTGTTGTTTGAGTTTTTGCAAGTTCGGATTTGGCGCATAGAGGAGAATCCACCCCCGAACAAGTGAGTTTGCTTGATGCAGGGGTGTACCTACATCAAACAAAGGTGAAAGAATTATCACCCTTTTGTATAAAAGGGTGAATTTGTGAACAAAATCCCAGATCGACAAGTCCAAAGGTGAATACACCTCGATAGGCAAAATTACTGAATTCAGAGGTGAACTTGCACAAGTTATAGGGACGGAATCACATATGCCCCTCCATACAATAGGAAAATGAATCCATCTCTTCTAGAAAACAACGAACTTGATCCACCAACAAGGTTGAATTTGTCTCACATAGAGGAAAATTTGTGCTTGTCCCACATTTGACGAAGATGAGAGTATCAAACTACTAATTTGTGTGTTGCAGGACGAGTGATCGAATCCCCTTTAGCTAGATTTGTGTGTTGTTTACATACTAATTTAGGCACACCTAGACTTAATTAAAGGGTCAATAAACTTTTTTTTCCATGTTTGGGAGTGAGTTGTTGATGTATCCACTCCCCTTGCACCTTTCGATGATCTTGGATGATGAGAAATCATAACTCATTCTAGTCCAGTCTAGTCTACCCAAGAAGTGTTAGTGTGTGTAAGCTCTCCCCTTGCACTACGTGTGCGCCTAGGGACCAGCTGAAATGTCTAGCATTTCCCTCCTTTAGTAGGACCTACCTGGGATTTCATTACCCAAGGGATGATTCCAACCCCGTGTTACTGACGAGGTATATAAAGCGGGGAGAGCTAAAGTTTTACCCCAATCTAGTCACATCATGTTTAGCGAAGCATCAGAGCTAGGGTGATACCTAGATAAGACATGTAGGGTTGGTCTGAGTTTACCGTACCTCATTGGGGCTCTTGATCCACACTTGTGATAGGCTAGTGTTCATGGTTGTGTCTCACGTACCTAGCGTATATTGAGGATGTACAAGATAGCCTTGTTTTTCCTAGATAGAGGCTTATGTTTTAGCCACAACTTGGTGTAGTGTAGGGGATGTGCACTGTACCTTGAAGTTACTCACCATGTACTCCCTTGGGTTGAGATAGGAATCCTCATGGTGGACTACGATATTCCTTGAGTGAGAGAGAGAAGATGAGCTCGTGGCATCTATTGATGACCCTATGCCACTAGATCTCTAGTTATCCACCTTCACGAGAAAGGGTGATCCAAAGAACCACCCCGATATCATGGAGTATTAACCTTGGGGTGTCCCCTCAAGGTGGTGGGCCTACATCGAGTTTGTAAATCCTTATCACTAATTCTAGGATTGTGTTACCTAGCATGTCTTCTTGTGCGATACCAGTACTTTTCGTCAGTCCAAGTCTATCCAGCCTACTGATTTTTGTTTGTTGTGTCTTCAATCCTTTGTCAGAGTCTGCCCCTACCCTCAGTGGTGAATTTTATTCTCACAGAGGAAAATTTTCATTGTGGATAGGCGATTTTGCCCTGAACAGGGGCAATTTTGTGTCTTGAGTCTAGTTTAGGTCATCCTTTAGGAAAACTCATCATTGTCAAGGGAAAATTTTCTTGTGGTCCCCTCTTTTAGGCAACCCCATGTCCTCCCATTCTCTTGGAATAGGTTATCCTGATTCCGTCATAGGCAAATCTGCATCATCCTCGCCTGTCTATTCTGAATAGGCGAACTTGTTATCTGTAGGGGTGAATCTGTATCTATCTATACTATCCCTATCCATACAATTTAAGACAGGTAAATCCGTTGTCCTCTAGATAAGTGTATCTATGATCATTTGTACATCTCAAGAAAAAGGTGAACTTGATCCTTAGATAGGCAATTTTGCATCTCGAGTCTGCCCATTTTCCTTTGGGTATTTGAAGATATATGTGATCCCATGTCTTAGAAAGGTGATCTTGTTAACACATAGGCGAATGTGAAACCTGGATAGGTAAATTTTCATCCCATGTCTGCTTGTTCCTTTTGCATCTCAAGATATAGGGGAATTTGAGTCCTAGAAAGAGGTGATATTTTTGAACACAAAGGCGATTTTTCTAACCTTAGATAGGAAAACCCATTACTTGGAGGGGCGAACTTGCTAGACAAAGAGGTGTATGAATTTCCCATACAAAATTCCTAAGAGTAAACCCTCTTAACCATTGAAAGCTTTTCATTTTTCGAGTCCATTGTTGTGATCAAATATTTTTTATCATCATCCATCTTCTTGTAATCATCATTTTAGTCTGTCTACATTTTTCAAAAGTCATCGAATCCTCAATCTAATCACATAGGTGCATCTTACAACATCCCTAGACTAAATTTCCATCAAATTTCCTCAATTTGAATCCTTTAGACTTCATTTTAGGGGATTTTAATCTAATTGGGCTAGGAAACTAACCCTAATTAATATCATCCACACTTGCTTAGGATTGTCATCCATCCTAAGCTGGTAATCCTCCATGGCCTTATCAATCTCCTCTAATTGTGAGGTGGATTTTGTTTTGTGATCATCTTGCTATCATCAAGTTAAGCCCATGAACCTAGTTTAGAGTCAATTTCATCAATGTAATCTAATTAAATCATCCAATCCTATCAATCATCCAATAAAATCAATTATCCAAATCATCCCATCCAATCATATTAATCAATCCAGCAATCGATCATCTAATCTAGTAAATCCTTTAGTCATCATTTAGGTCATCATTTAGGTATACCCTAGAGCTTAGTGTCATCCTGGTCACCTAGTCAGTTTGCATTTTCATGCCCATTACCTGATCACAAGCAAATAAAGTCATGGGATACTTAGCCCCGTAACCCCCAAGATCAACCCACCAACGGTGGCTCATCACAATCTAACATTGAGGTCCCCACTCAATCTCCTCTTGACGAGAGCATGGTTAATCAACTTGAGCTCATAGTTGATGAATACCTTAGTAATACCACCAATTTGGAGATGATTGATCATCTTCTAGATGAGCATGGGGACAATATCTTTGCCACCCTAATCATGAAGGGTATCAAACGCCGCCAAAATTTGACTTATCGAAATATGTCAACATCACACCTCCTGCACCTTCTAAGTTGCAAGACCTTTAAAATCCTCAGAATGACCTTGGCAATTCATATGTCCTCCAAGGTCTACCCCAAGAGGGTTGGTATGAGCCTAAATTTGGCAACACTATTATTTATTAGGTGACACCTCGTGTACCACCCCATCGGGTTCCAATTTTTTTTATGGGAGCATCACCTAATCCTAACAATCATCAAGGAATCGATCCTAACAATCCTCTTGGCCCTAGCATGTTGCAAGGTCCACCCAATCCACAAGGCATAAACATCCTACAAGGTTCAATCCTCGTATCGTCTTCTTCACCTCTTCCACCAAACCGACCAGGTCAACTTCCTAGAAATGTAGGGGGTATTGCATATAATCCTTTCATTGCACCACCACCTCCTAGTCATACAGTCACATCTAGCTTACTGCCACCTCCATTTACATCCTAGAAACTACCTCAAGGCACTCTTCCATCACAACAAACCCCTTCACAGCCTCCACTTCACACTACTATCCCATCATAACCTCAATAACTGCCCTCACATCAAGCTCATGGTAATCCATCACAACCCCCACATCGACCACAATGTAATCCCCAAAAAGGTCAAATCTGGAAGCAACATTAACAACAACCTCCTCATTCATCTCAGATCATCCCTCAACAATCACCATATTACCGACAACCCCCTCAGCATTCATAGATTGTGATGCAACTGCAACAATCATCCCCGACAACCTCGCTACCCAATACCTATATCATCCCCAAATATCTTATTGTCCGCAAGCCACTATATCCAATCCTAATCCCAATTATTATTATTACACTCCCCGACAATCTCAACAACAACCGTCCTACATACAAAAATCCTAGCAATGAACATCCTACATTAATCCTCAACAATCACAACAATATCCCTATTACTAGAAGTCTACTCCACAAAAACCTCCATATGCTTCCCAGTAGCATCCTGTCTACAATTATCAACCCTATCTATATTACTATAAAAAACCACCATCTTATCAGTAGGGTGCCTCCTCTTCTTCATATTATCAAGCCTCGCCATCATACCAACAAAATTACACCAATACCCCATTAATCCACCCCAATAAATATAAAAAAACTCCTTCGTATCCACTTCCACCACCACACAATCAAACCATTCCAAATCCATCCCCATCTTATCAAAAATATCCCCCCTACAATCAGTCTAATCAAGCAGGCCCCTCCTCATCAATACCTATCAACAAGGAGTGGGAAGAAGTAAAAGCCACGTTAAGGGACTTGGAAGAAGGGACATCCAAAAAGTCCTTTAAGTTTGAAGAGATTTTTCCCTATCAATTTGATCCCTCCATCTTGCTTGTCCCCTTTCCTAAGCACTTTGAAATGCCAAATTTTGAAAAATAAAAAGGAAAGGGTGACCCAAGAACCCACTTGCAAGAATTTTACTCACATTGCCAAGAAGTGATCTAATTTATGGATCTACGACAATATCATTTGGATACTTAGCGTTTATAATTTTTAAATCCAAATTATTTAAATGAATTTTACACACAAACATAATTAAATAAACGCAAATAACAAAGTGATGAGAATCCAAATAAGAGAGAAGATAGAAAATGCAAATATAGTTGATAACATAGTTCATCGTAAAAATGACTACGTCTTCGGGCCCCTCTCAAATAAGTGGACCGATCCAATTAATTCTCTAGAAAATCAGTACATAGCTCTAGCATGGTTTCTCCCTAGTTTGCAAGAAATTTGAAAAGCTCCTCCAAAGTGCACAGGAACAATCTCCTTGAAAGCACATAATTTGAGCAAAATTTCACCAAGAATAATTCTCTTTAAGTCACCACTTGCCTTTTCACATCCTACCCTCCTCCTTTTATACTAAAAATTTACTCAATTTGGTGTGTAACCAAATGATTTACAATATCTCCCATATCCTCCATTTTTACATCAAAATCTTAAAATATCCCCCCATTACAAATAAAATAAATTAAAAGTCCCCTTTTGGTTACAAAAATATTTCTTTCCTGAGGCATATATGCCATCAATATTTTTAGCCCCATAACCATATGATATAATTGGGATTTTTAAAATATTAGAGCTGGCTCTCCTTAATATTAGGGGATATTTTTCATTTATTATATTAACCCCTTAACATATTTTAAAATAACTATTCTAAGGGGGTTTATCCCCTTTGAATAGGGTTTATCTTTGAAATGGGGTTTATCCTTTAAATTGGGGATTATCCTTTAAATGGGGATTATCCTTTAAATTGACGATTATCCTTTAATTGGGGATTATCCTTTAAATTAGGAATTATCCTTTAACATGTGTGACTGACTTTGAAGCCTTAAATGAAGGCTTTTAAAAAAATAAGGTAAGCCTCCCTTTATGTATATTATAGAAAAATAGCCCCTTTAAAAATAAAAGCCCCCATAATATATTTTACCATTTTTTATATTTTTTTATATTAAAAAACTATGGGAGTACCACGTGGGTAGCTATGGAGTCACTTGTCATGATTTATTTTGCTGGTCAAAGACTCTAATGCTGACGTGTCCACTGATTGGGCTGATGACGAGGCGTTGATTGTATCATGATGATGTCAGCATGGTCAATGTTTGACATGATCTTTGGTTGCTTGTAACTCGGGCATACGGGCTCCGATTTGCGCAAAACAAATGTCATTGGAAATCTCTTGCCGAGCTCTTTGGAATGAGACTAATATTGACCAATTTTGGTGACTTTGAATTTTTTTCATTTTTTTGAGCCCTGAGTTGACCAAAGTTTGATTAAGAATAACTCAAGCTCCGTAGCTCTAATTGACCCTGTTCAAGATGTGTTGGAGTCTAAATTCAAAACTCTTTCTGATGATGATATTTTTGGAGAAAATTGAGAAACTTTAATTTTTGGTGAAGATCCTCCAGATCAGTCCTCCCCACTGGAGAGCTTTTGGACCTCTGAAATTTGGTTACTCAAAAAGTAAGTGAGGGTAAAGATCCCTCAATTTACCAATATTTATCCATCTTGCCTTGTTTGGATTCATCCCCTTCAGTCCCACTCTGAGGTACTCAACTTTTCCTCTTTGTGAAGTCCTAGTCTTTCTATCCAGGATGACATCCTCTAGCAACTCTGACATATATTCTGGTGAAATATGATCAACTGCTGGAACTTGAATGCCTTTGTCTTCATCTAGTATCATTGGAGGCTTGTACAACTTTAGATTCTCAACATTGACAATGAAATATATGTGCATGTATGGAGGAAGATTAAGGCGAAAGACATTGGTTCCAATGTTTTCCAAGATCTCAAAGGGTCCATACCGAATTGGATTGAGTTTCCTTCCTTCGCCTTGCATTCTTTCCTTGCTTATATGTAAACAAATGTGGTCATCGACTTGGAAATGGTGGTCAGTGCGATGTTTATCATTCTGAGCCTTGTATTTGGGTTGGCTCTTTTCCAACTATGCTTCTACTTCCTAATGAATTTATTGGACTTTCTAGATGAACTTCAAATCCTTCTTTACATCATGGGGTTCATCTTCAACATCGTCCTTTCCAAAATAAAAATCCATTGGTGTCTTAGGCACATAACTGAAACAAGCCTCAAAAGGAGACCTCTTTGTAGAAGAGTGTGTTGCATGGTTGTAAGGATGTTGCACATAATGAAGACTCTCATCCCATAACTTGGGATGTTTTTTGTAGTAACCTCTGAGCAGATGAACAACTATCCTATTTACTACCTTTGTCTATCTGTCGGTTTGTGGGTGGAAGGTTGTACTCTTCTTCAGTTTGGTGTCCATGAGTCCCCACAAGACTGACCAAAACTCCCCAAGGAATTGAGAATCTCGATCTGATTCAATTGAAGTAGGTAACCCAAAATGGACCCATACAAATTGAAAATACATTTGAGCTATCAGTTCAATAGTGACTTGCTTTTTACATGGCATTAAGATACACATCTTACTAAACTGATAAACTACTACATAAAGATAATCATGACCCTTCCTAGACATAAGTAAACCCCCAAAAAAATCCATAGACACACTTTCCCATGGACGGGATGGAACAAGTAATGGTATGTACAACCCCAATTTTTTGTTACTTGGTTTACTTGTTGCACACATAACACAACCCTTTATATATTTAGATACAATTTCTTGCATTTGGGGCCAGTAACAATACTTTTGTAACTAAGCTATAGTTTTTCTTACCCCAAAGTTTCATGCAATCAATGAGGTGTGTGCTTCATGGATTACCTATGCTTTCTCATCTTTCAAAATGCATAACTTTCCCAAGTGGTACAACAGTTTATCCTGCACATAGTAATCTTCCTCTTCTACTTGTTTTCCCTAGATTAATGCTACATAGATATCCTTAAAGTTTTCATCATTAACATACTATTCCTGAAAACTTTCATGAACCATAGAACTATTCTGAAGGATTATCAAAACATTCAAAAACATGAGGCCAAGAGAGCATATATATCTTCTACTTTATTATGGGCACATTTCTTGTACTTAATTACTAAGTGAAACTGTTGAAGAAAACCCATCCACCTAAAGTGCCTACTTTGTTGCAGTTTGGATTGTGAGTGAAAGTACTGAAGTGGCTAGTGATCAGTGTGGATTATAGTTTTTTTCCCTATTAAGTAGTGTTTCCATTTTTTAACACTCTAAACTAATGCATAAAGTCCCTTTTCATAAGTAGGATAGTTAATGACTGCACCTAAAAAGGTTTTAGAGTGATAGAAAATTGGCTTACCTCCTTGCATTAGCACTGCTCCCATGGAAAATCAACTTGCATTTGTTTTGATTTCAAATGGTTGGTGTAAATTTGGTAAAGCCATAACTGGTGTTGTGCTCAACTTTTCCTTCAAAGTGTTGAAGGCCTTCTATTGCGGACCTCCCCACTAAAAAAATTTCTTTGTACTAGTCAATGAGTGCAATGGTGATGCAATATAAGAGAAGTTTTCAATGAACTTTCTCTAGTACTAGACTGTACCTAAGAAACTTCTATCTTCAATAACTGTACTTGGCTTAGGCCATTTTACAATAACTTTGACCTTCGCAAGGTATACTTTCAATTGACCACCACCTACAACATAGACTAAGTACACTAGAGATGTCTTTGTGAATTCACATTTAGACATCTTTACAAAGAGTTTTTCTTTTCTCAATACATCAAAAACTTTCTTTACATGACTTACATGATCTTCCCAAGTTTGACTGAACACAAGAATATCATCTAAATACACTATGAAAAAATCATCAAAAAAAGGATGAAAGACATAATTCATCACTCTCACAAATGTAGTTGGTGCATTGTGAAGCCTAAAGGCATGACCAACCACTCGAATAGTCCTTGTTTTGTCTTAAATGTAGTTTTCCAAATGTCATTTCTGCAATTCTTATCTGATGATATCCACTATGCAAGTCTAACTTAGAGAAATAAACTGCATGTTTTAACTGATCAAATAAATAATCAATACGGGGAAGAGGATACATGTTCTTTACCATTATCTTGTTCAGGGATCGATAGTCGATGCACATTCTCCAAGACCCATCCTTCTTCAAAACCAACACAATTGGAGAACCGCAAGGAGATGTACTAGGATGGATGACTCATTTTTCCACCAACTCCTGAACATGTTTTTTGATTTCTTCATTCTGTAAAACTGATAAATGGTACATGGTGATGTTTGGAAGAGGCACATCTTGTTATAAATGGATTTCATGTTGTATCTCTCTCTTAGGTGGCAACCCCTTTGGTTCCTGAAATAAGTCATCATAAGTAGAAACTATTTTGACCATCTCAGTTTTATGCTTTGGATCACACCCCTTAAATGCTTCAACGTTTTCATCCTCTTGAGGTTTTCTGAGAATTAATACAAATTTCTTACTAGAATTGAACAACCTTTTCATTTGACCAGCCTTGACTAGTGCAAGATTAGTCTTAACTTGTGTGCATGTACAATGTATTCTATCCCATCCTTAAAAAGATGATACTTATTCTCCCCCCTATAAAAGATTGTTTTTCTGTCATACAGATATGGACTCCCCAACACAAGCCCACAAATATCCAAAGGGACAACATCTACTTCTACCTCATCAACAAAGTTTGCAATGATAGAAAATTTCAATCTACATTGTTTCGTTACTTGTAGTTGAACATCATTGCAAACCCATCCAAGCGGATATGGCTTTGGATAAGGTGTTGTAGTTAAATGGAGTTTCTTTACCACCTCTTCAGATATTAAGTTGACTTGAGAATCCATATCAAACAGTGTGTCAATTTTAGTGTGGTTAGATACAACTCGAATATGAAATAGTTCATTTCGTTGTTTATCAGCTTTAGGAGGAGTAGATACTTTACTTGTACTTGCACTACGTGCACTTGCATTAGAAATACTTGTATCAACAGAGAGAGTTATACTTTTGACTTTACCTTGGACCTCGGTAGCAGCAATCTTTGTCTCATCTCCGGAGTCAGATCCAAGATCTTGTTGAATCATTGCAGCAGTCTTTTTCTTTCCTTTATTTCCTTTGTATCTTTTCAGCCTTAGTTCTAGATGCAGCTTCCAACACTTTAAATCATCATGCCCCTCTTTCTTACAATGGGAGCATGTGGGCTTATCACCCTCCTTCTTAACTATAGCTATCTTTTTCCCTATGCATTTATCTTTGTCTTTACCTTTACCCTTAAACTTCCCCTTAGAGTTAGATGATTTATTTGACAAATTATCACTGAAAGTGTTCTTACCCCTTGACTCTTAATGAGTGGCTTGGAATGATACTTCATCCAAATTATTAGGACTCAACATTAGAATGGTATGTATTAGGTAAGAATGAAAACCACCTATGTACTTAAGTAATGTATCCTGAGTATACAAGGGAACACTTAAAATAATAGCCCATTTTCTAAAATCATGGGTGTAATCTTGGACAGACTGAACCTTACCTTGCCTAAAGGTTTTCCAATTCATTGTTAATTGTTTCATATAACCTAAAGGATAATGTTTTTTTTTAAGGGCAGCAACAAATTCCATCCATGTCATATTAACCTTACCATGGTGAGAAATTTCCTCCCGAGTCCTACTCTCCCACCAAGTGAGAGTTGTACCTCCCAACCAGAGAGTGGCTAATTGGATCATAGAAGCATCTTTTGTTAGGCCTTGAATCCTACAATACACTTCTACCTGCTGGATCCAATCATCTAAATTTTCATCATTTAACTCACTACCGTACTTTGAAGGAAATTCAAATTTTACATCCAGTTTAATAACAGGCTTCGACTTTCTCTTAAATGGATTTATAGTGGGAGAAGAAGAAGAGGGGGAAGAAGACGAGGAAGAAGAGGAAGAAGGAGAAGGTAGGGTAGATGGAGGATAAATTGGAATTTGTTCACCGTCTTCAGACTGCTTCTTCTTGTCTTTCTAATCTTTAGAATCTTCCTTCTTTGAAGAATCTCCTTTCTTCTGCTTACGCTTCTTCTTATCTACATAAAGCTCTCCAACCATTGTCGTCATCTCAAGGAAGGATTTTTGAAATGACTTATCATCAAGCTCAGGCTCTGTATTTTTCCCAGCTTCAGTTTCTTCCATTTTTGGCAAGGTTCTTCTTTTGCCAATCTCAAGATTATATTCTTCAAGCTCGCCTTCACCTCGTTATTTCCTGGAACATGTTA
This sequence comes from Sequoiadendron giganteum, assembly GCA_007115665.2. Lineage (NCBI taxonomy): Eukaryota > Viridiplantae > Streptophyta > Pinopsida > Cupressales > Cupressaceae > Sequoiadendron > Sequoiadendron giganteum. The sequence goes on along the minus strand of CM021101.1, from coordinate 679,413,701 downwards.
GTATCCAATTTTGCAATACCAGTCACACAAAGCTATGATACCAAACTTGATCTGATTTACGGATCTATGACAATTGCATCTGGATACTTAGCATTTATAATTTTTAAATCCAAATTATTTAAATGAATTTAACACATGAACATAATTAAATAAACATAAATAACAAAGTGATGAGAATCCAAATAAGAGAGAAGATAGAAAATGAAAACAAAGTTGATAACGAAGTTTTTCCGTAAAAATGACTATGTCTCTAGGCCCCTCTCAAATGAGTGGACCGATCTGATTAATTCTCTAGAAAATCAGTACATAGCTCTGGCATGGTTTCTCCCTGGTTTGCAAGAAATTTGAAAAGCCCCTCCAAAGTGGACAGGAACAATCTCCTTGAAAGCACATAATTTGAGCAAAATTTCACCAAGAATAATTCTCTCTAAATCACCACTTGCCTTTTCACATCCTACCCTCCTCCGTTTATACTAAAAATTTACTCAATTTGGTGTGTAACCAAATGATTTACAATATCTCCCATATCCTCCATCTTTACATCAAAATCTTGAAAAATCTCCCCATTATAAATTAAATAAATTAAAATTCCCCTTTTGGTTACAAAAATATTTCTTTTTGGAGGCATATATGCCATCAATATTTCTAGCCCCATAACCATATGATATAATTGGGTTTTTAAAAATATTAAATAGTTGGCTCTCCTTAGTATTAGGGGATATTTTTCGTTTATTATATTAACCCCTTAACATATTTTAAAATAACTATTCTAAAGGGGTTTATCCCCTTTGAATAGGGATTATCTTTTAAATGGAGATTATCCTTTAAATTGGGGATTATCCTTTAAATGAGGATTATCCTTTAAATGGGGATTATCCTTTAAATTAGGGATTATCCTTTAACATGTGTGCCCACCTTTGAAGCCTTAAATGAGGAATTAAAAAAAAAAAAAGGTACGCCTCCCTTTTATGTATATTATAAAAAATAGCCCCTTTAAAAATAAAAGCCCCCATAATATATTTTACCTTTTTTATTTTTAACTTTTTTATTTTTTTATATTAAAAAACTATGGGAGTGCCACGTGGGTAGTTATGGAGTCACTTGTCATCATTTATTTTTTTGGTCAAAGATGCTAATGCTGACGTCTCCACTGATTGGGCTAATGATGAGGCGCTAACTATATCATGATGATATCAGCATGGTCAACGTTTGACCCAATCTTTGATTGCTTGTAACTCGGGCATACAGGCTTCGATTTGTGCAGAACAAATATTGTCAAAAAGATCTCGCCGAGCTCTTTGCAATGAGATTAATACTGACCACTTTTGGTGACTTTGAATTTTTTCCATTTTTTGAGCCCTAAGTTGACCAAGGTTTGATCGAGTGTAACTCAAGCTCCATAGCTCTGATTGACTCTGTTCAAGTTGTGTTGGAGTCAGAATTCTAAACTCTCTCTAATGATGACGTTTCTAGAGAAAATTGAGAAACTTCAATTTTTGGTGAAGATATTCTGAAACAAGAAGTCATGCACAATGATAATTATCTCCTACATCTATTCCCTAGAAGTCTGATAGGGATAACTCTAGACTGGTTCGTGGGTCTTCAAAAGGGATCAATCTCTTCTTTCGTAAATCTATCAGGAAAATTTGTAGCACATTTCTCCTTCAACTTGGAGAGAGATGTAGATACCTTAGATCTGTTGAAAGAAAAACAACGTGAGGGAGAAATCTTCGCAAGCTACCTCCAAAGGTGGTGTGCCCTGGCTAGTCGACTAAAATCCCATCTCACTAAGAAAGACATGGTGACCATCTTCATATCAAATTCCCACCCTGACATGGTGCATAACCTCAATCTTCATTATGTTACCACCTTTTCAAAAGTCATTGAGAAGGGGACCACCATTGAGAGGGCCCTCATTGCTAAGGGACAAGTCAAAATCTTTAACTTAGAAAAGGACAAGTCATCAGGTGATAGGTCTCACTATTGGAATACAAATAAGAATGTTGTTAATGTTGGTATCACCGATACCAAGCATGCCTAGGTAGCGAACACTTCACAAAGACTATAATATGCCCCTAATCAACAATCAACTCCTAATTTAATATTTGTATCACATGGTACACCCCATATTCCTCAATAGTTTAACTAGAAAAATCAAGGGAACAATAAACAATCATTTACTCCATTGGGAGAACCCTTAATTTTTTTTTCAACAGGTTGCTTTAAGTGAGCTACCTGATTGTCTATCTTGTGATGAAGCCCTTTGATGAGTCCAAACCAAATCCTGCCTGGTATAGGGGAAACAAGTATTGTGACTTACACAAAATCAAGGGTCATACCACTAATAAGTGTCAAGTTCTTAAAACGTATATCCAAGATCTTATAGATCGAGGGGACATATTAGTGGATGTGAATCAGACAACCTCATCTAATGCTCAACTACAAATATACCAAAATTCTTTCCCCAACCATAATCAAGGTGCCAACACTTCCAATGCTAATCCCTGGACTAACAATAGCAACAACCAAGGTAACAAAACTAACAATATCAACTATAATAATGTACCTTATAACTATGATGGCATATTTATGTGCATCAATTAGGTAGAGCCACACATGTCTATGATTTGTGTTAAAGGAAAAGACCTTCAATGTGATGTTACTACACATTGCACCTACATATCCATCCCTGGACCTTCTACGTCATCCCAGACAACTCCTATGAGTTCCTAATATAACATTCTTGATCATCTTGGAAAGACCCCTGCTCAGATATCCATTTTGGATTTTCTTAAGTCTTCCCCTATCCATCAAGAAATCATCACTAAAGCTCTCCAGGATACCCATGTGCCTAATGATATGGATCCTACTTAATTCCAAGCCTTAGTAGGACATCTATCATCCACATATCAGCTAGGCTTTAGTCAAAATGATATGCCCTCAATCAATTCAAACCATAATCATCCCCTCCACATCAAAGTCCTTATAGCCTGCTATAAAGTGAAAAGGGTCCTGGTAGATAATGGCTCTGCCCTCAACCTTTGTATGTTAAAATTCATAAAGAAGGTAGGGTATACCTAGGCTGACTTGAATAATTAGGTTATCACCTTCAAAGCCTATGATAATGCAAAGAGGGATTCTAAAGGCATTGTTTATCTTCTTATTCAGATGGCCTCATTGTGCAGTACACCATGTGCCATGTCCTTGATCTGGACCTCCCATATAACCTTCACCTCGGTCGCCCATGGATTCATTCCATGCAAGTTGTTCCCTCCACTTACCATCAGCGCTTGAAATTTCCTTTCAATGGGATGGAGGTAACCATTCATGCTGATCCTCAACCCTTTGAATATTGTTGTGCTCTCAAAGATTCTTTCTCTCACTCCCGATATTGCCCAAGAGTTGAATTGGGGGCATTTCATGCATCATCTTACAATCCATCCAACACAACATCCACAAAATCCACCACATCTAAATCTACCATCACCAAAGTCTAGATCATTGGCAAGGGTTGCAGAGAATATGAAATGTGAACCACACTCAATACTGCCACAATGCCACCATGTCCCCACACATATGGGAAACCTTCTCAGTCAACACCCAAGGAAGAGGAAAAGACCAGAACCCTCACTTCCAAGAATATGGGTTCGACACCATTCTGAGATTTGGGTACACTTCAAGAATACATAGAAGATGACATCAACCAATGGGTCTACAAGGAAGAACAAGAACCATCACCTCCCCTTGTATAAAATTTCCAAGAAGGTTTATCCCAATGCATCAAGGTTGGTAGAGAAGTACAATTATTGAGGGGGGAGGTCTTGGTGTAGAAGAGCAAGGAAAGTTGTAGCCTATTGAGACACCTATCTGATCAAATCGTGTGGGCCTAGGCTATGAAAAAAAATAGAAGGGTCTTGCATCATCCTCTAGTACTTCAAATAATGTCAATGTGGATGATGGTCCCCTTGAGGACATACCGAAAGAAGAAACCATCATACTCTTGTACGATGATGTAGATCTCTTGTCCCTCTTTGATTCCACATCGATCTTTACCATTAGCCTTTCCCTTTGCCATCTTGACCTTATTGATTGGGACCTACAAAGTAGTACACATATTGACACCTTTCCTTCAGTGCACACTTACATGCATCTTATGGGATTGGGGGAAGATGAATACCTCAACCGAAAAATAGGAAGAAACAAAATAAAAAAAGGGTCATCTAGTGAAAACCTCTCTGAGGCACTTCCTGACTCATCAAAAGTAAAAAAAAAGGGTGTATCCAATACTCAAAACCTCGACAACGCACTAGAGGATGGGGTGTTCCTCTTCCCCTTGTAGGAGCTCACTTGTCTGAGTGATCTTCCATCCTGATCAAAGAAACACAAGAGGTTAATTTGGGAACAAAGGAAGATCCAAAAATTGCTTACGTAGCCAAATCATTTTCAGAGGAAGAGCATTCAACCATCACCAACTTGCTTAAGGAAGGAATCATCAACTTCCCATGGACCTATTCAGACATGCCAGGATTAGATCCCACACTAGTTGTACACCATTTGGATGTTCATCTGAATGCCAAACCTATTAAACAGAAGCTAATAAAAATGTATCCCCAAGTGGCTTTTCTCATCAAGAAAGAATTGGAGAAATTATTAGAAGTTGGGTTCTTAAGACCTATTGATTAGTTTGATTGGATCTCCAACATAGTGCCTATTTCCGAACCCAATGGGAATATCATAATCTGCATATTTTTTTGGGATCTCAATATGGCTTGTCCAAAGGATGATTTCCCTCTTCCCAACATTGATATGTCAGTGGATCTTATAGTAGGCCATGAGATGTTATCCCTAATGGATGGATTTTTTGGCTATAACCAAATCAAAATCACACCAGAAGATAAACATAAAATTGCCTTCACTACCCCTTGGGGCACCTTTTGTTATAATTTCATGCCCTTTGGCCTTCAAAATGTAGGGGAAACCTATCAACATGCGATGATGGTGATATTTCATGACCTCATCCATATCATCATGAAATATTATGTTGATGATTTACAAGGAAAATGAAAGACTACAGAAGAGAATATTGCAATCCTAAAGAGAATCTTTGTGCGGTTAGAGCACTACAAGCTACATCTAAATCTGAAGAAATGTGTGTTCGGGGTCACATCTAGAAAGCTATTGGGCTTCATAGTCTCTAGAAGGGGTATGTAAGTGGACCCAACCAAATTCAAAGCTATAAGGGAAATTAACTTGCCGCGTAATCTCAAGCAATTAAGGAGCCTTCAAAAAAAAGTTGTAGTCCATCAGACACTTCATAGCCTAGCTTGTTGACAAGTGTCAATCATTCACTCATCTGCTATAGAAAGACATCACTTTCAAGTGGGATTCAGAGTGTCAACAAGGCTTTGAGAAGATTAAGGAGTACTTGACGCGCCCACCTATTCTAATGCCTCCCATTCTAGGAAAACCACTTGTACTATACATCTCGGCTACATTTGTTGCACTAGGGGCATTACTAGCACAACATGATGAGTTATCCAAGTAACGTGCTATTTATTACATCAACCAAAAACTTGTAGGTTATGAGCTCAACTATTCTCATATGGAAAAAGCTTGTTTGGAAGTGGTCTTCAATTCACAAAAGCTTTGTCTTTACATGCTTAGTCATCCTATCAAGCTAATATCAAAAGTGGACCCACTTAAGCACCTGTTATCCAGAACTTCTTTGAATAACCACATGGCCAAGTGGGTTATGTTGCTAAGTGAGTTCAACATAGAGTATGTGGACCGAAAGGAAATCAAGGGATAGGTGACAGTAGATTATTTGGTCAATGTCCCCTTGGTTGATGCTTATCCTCTAGTAGCCAAATTTATTGATGAAAGGGTCCTTGCAGTCACATAAACAAACACATGGACACTCTACTTTGATGGTTCATATACACATAATGGAGCTAGTGTAGCTGTTTGATTCATCACTCCACAAGGTGACTATATCCTAAAGTCATTCAAATTAGCCTTTCCATGCACAAACAATATTACTATGTATGAAGCTTTAATCACTGGCCTTAGAATCGTCATCTAATGGTACATTTCCCATCTTAGAGTCTTTGGAAATTCCCAAGTCATTATCAAACAATTCAATGATGAGTTTTAGACAAAAGATGATAAGATTTTTCCATACAAACACATGGTGGATGACTTTAAAAATTATTTCACTTTCATCCAACTTGAAAAAATTCTCAAAGTCTAGAATAAAGTAGTAGATGCAATGGCTATGATTGGTTCCCTTATCGACATGCCCAAAGATCACATGGATTGTGAATTTCTTGTTGAGCAACTACTAATCCCGACATATGATGTACCTGATAATGAGATGGTATGTGATATTATAGGTCTCGATTCACCTTGGTACCACGAAATTTACACCTACCTCCATGACAACATCCTCCCACCTACCCTTATGGGTAACCAATAAAAATCATGTATCCAACGCTCATCCAGATACATGATTATGGGAGATACACTTTATCATCAAGGGTATGATGGTACACTTCTTCAATGTCTTAATGAATCAAAATCTCATATTGCATTAAATGGAATGCATAGTGGTGTTTATGGGTCCCATTCTAATGGCATGGCCTTAGAAAAGAATATTCTCAAAGCTGGATACTATTGGCCCACTATGGAACATGATGCTTGTGATTTCTTGAATAAATGTGTACCTTGTCAGTAGCATGCAGATTTAATCCATGCTCCAACACAAGAATTGCAACCTATTATAGTGCCATGGCCCTTTTCTCAAGGGGTTTTGACTTGATCAGTAAGATTTACCCTCCATGCTTTGATGGCCATACTTTCATTATCACAACCACTAAATACTTTACCAAATGGGTAGAAGAAATTCCACTCTCTCAAATCACGAGTATTCAGATATCCAAATTCATCCTCTTCCATATTCTCTGCAAATATGGAATCCCTTCCACCATCATCATCAACAATGGAAAGCCATTTAAAAAATAGCATATGAAGTTCTTTTGTGAGACCTACCATAGCCAACATCATTGGTCCACACCTTATTACCCTCAAGGTAATGGTCAAGCAAAAGAAACCAACAAAACTTTGAACAAAATCCTCAAAAAGGTGGTTAATAACACTGGTTGGGATTCGCATCTCCATCTCCATCCCACCCTTTGGGCATACCGTACATCCATCTACACTCCTACTGGCACCACCTCATACTCTCTTATGTATGGAGATGACACAATATTTCTAATTGAAGTCGAGATCCTATCACTTCAAATCTCCCTAAAGAATCTCATCAATGATGAAGATGCTCGGGTTGCACGCTTAAGTCAGCTTGAACTCTTGGATGAAAAATGTATCAAGGCCTACAATCACCTTCAAGAATATCAACATCATCTTAGGAGGAAATACAACAAAAAGGTCTATCCTTGTCAGTTCAATGTTGGAGATTTGGTCTTGAGGGAAAACCAATGCACCCAACAAGAACCAAATTGGTTGGGTCCCTATGTTATCACAACAAAATATGGTTCTGGGGCATATAGGATTGCAACACCTAAAGGAGAGACCTTAGAGGAGCCTATCAATATCATGCATATAAAGAGGTTCTATACCTAAGTCAACTAGGTTATCCTACCTAGAAAAAACCAAAAAAAGTAAAACATCATCAAAATAACAAAAAAACCAAAAAAGTAAAAAAACTGCAAAAATAGTAAAGAGAAATAATTTGTCCTATGGTGAAAACCACTCTTTGTGGTGCCTTGGATAAGCACGTTTGGTAAAAAATTGGTAACAGGCACCATTTGTAGAGGGCTTAATCATTATCTACCTTGCTCCCTGGTTGCTTTATTCTTCCATCCATCCTATCCACATAGCCTATCCTTATATCCTATCGATCCCCATCCACCCATTGGCATCCTATCATCCATCGCTTGGTATATTTTGATTGAGCATTGGACAATTCAAATCAGCTACCCAAAATCTTGAGCTTTTTATCTTAAATCTTGAGCTTTTCATCATCTATATATCTGTGTCATTTCATCAATCTTGCATCCTCATCTAGGACCCTCCATTGTGTCGGTTATCTTAGGTCTCATCTCGTCTTTTTTTTTTGTCGAACTATGTTGCCCCTACGCTTTCACATAGGCAAGGCTAATCATTTGATCAGTCCCCGAGGCATTTTTCCATCTAGTCTTTATCATCCATCAAGGTCTCCATTGTCCTCTTTTCGATTTTATCAATGGTCAGTCATTAGTCATTTATCAAACTACAAGGGCTCTGTGCTTTCATGTAGGAAAGGTTGATCTTTGATCAACCCCCAAGCCCCTAGGTCTTTAGGGTGCATTTCGATGTCGTGTTGTAGTGTCAAGTACATCCCTATTTAGTTGATTCTTACAAACAAAATTCACTAGAATCACGAGGTTCAATCAGTTTCGAGTATCCCGAGTCATGTTGATCACTTAATCTATCCACCATCTTTGGTCTTAATAGGATGTATCCTTCCTAAATCAGACCACATCAATCCCATCCACCTTTTGATCCTATGGCAAAGGACATTTGAAATCTATTATGATATTTTGACATTTTATTTATCATTTGAACTTCCTACTATACTTTGTTAGGGTTACCACAATCCATCATATCATAGTGCGCTTTGACAAGTAGACATAGGGGCATATCTTGATCTTATGGTTGTTCTTGTCTTCCTGGTTGTTCCACGTAGTACCCACCAAGATCCATGTGGTCTTGTGTTACGTTGGGGAATCTTGTGTGTTTGTGGTTATCCCAACATCAGGCCCAACCAAAGCCCTTGTGGTTTTGGGGTGTTGGGATAGCCTTCTTATTTGTTGAATTCGTTTCATGCATTGGACACTAATTGGACTTGGTTATTTATACCCTGGCATATTGTGTCTTATGCTATAGCAAAAATCAGTGCTCCTAATATGGAAAAATGGCATTAGATTTTAATTTCATTTATCTTCCCAGTGCAGTACATTTATCGCCCATCCATTACTTTCCCTAGCCTATGGTTAGTGATTTTGGTTGTGTAGATGTTCCTCTCCCGTCTATTCTTCTCAACAGGGTTCCTATGATTTTGACAGGTGCACTCTCACACCCATCATCATTAATATCGCTATGTTATGTAATGCACTTCCATACCTTTCATTTCCCATCTGGTTGCATTTCCATTATCGTTACCCATATGCATTTCATGTCATTGCATTATCCTTATCATTTTCATCCTCTTAAGTTATTTAGATTAATATAGATTTCATATTCTAAGCATCTTAAGTTCATTTCCATTTTATTATCATTTTCATTTTCATCTTAAGTATTTTAGATGAATATAGATTTTTTATTCTAAGCGTCTTAAGTCAATTTTAGTGCATTATCATTTCATCACATTGTCATTATCATTTCACTACCTTATCATCTTCATTATCATGTTGAGTTGTTGAGATTAATATAGATTTGTTATTCTAAGCATCTTAAGTTCATTGCATTTTCATTATCATTTCATCGCATTGTCATCTTCATCTTCATCTTAAGTTGTTTAGATTAATGTTTATTTTTTATTCTAAGCATCTTAAGTTCATTTCATTTTCATTATCATTTCATTTCATTATCATTTTCATTTTCATTTTCATCTTAATTTATTTAGATTAATATAGATTTGTTATTCTAAGAATCTTAAGTTCATTTGCATTTTCATTATAATTTCATTACACTATCATTTTTAATTGTTTAGAGTTATTATTCTACACATGATCATTCATTACATCAATCCATATCATGATCACATATAGATACATTATACATTTTCATCCATTACATTTCATTGCATTTTCATGTCATCCATCCATACATCATTAACTAGTATAATGCATCATCCATACATGATTCATTATCCATATAACTCACATTCATACATCACATAATAATCATAATCATGTCACCACCTACATCACACATAATTAGTAACATGTCCATAGAATACATCATAGAAACATAAATCATGTCACATCACATCCCGCATCCATAATCGTTAGGCATAATGCATATTATCCACACCATCCACATAGACATAGAAATAAATCACCATAATCATATGAACATAATAAATATTTATCACATCATATAATAACCATGTCATTCCATCAATTTCCATCACATATAATATATATATCAAAAAAATAATATAGTGTCCATCGAGTCCATCATAGTCCATAATGAAAGATCATAAAATTCCATAATAAGTTCATGATAAAACATAATAAAGTCCATCCACTAAGTCCATGAACATCCATCAAATAAAGGTACAAGTACATAGCACTAATCAGATAATACAAAGACTACATCTCCTAAATAAATAAGGAATAAATAATACACGAATCAATGAATTAATATTTGAATCTATGCAAAGAATCCGTAGCCTCTATCTCTATGTACTATACACAAACTCTACACTAGTCAAAAATCAGGATAATCTCCCTCATCCTCCTCTATCTCCCTCCTCACCTTCTCTCCTCACCGATCTACGACACTCTACATTTGTCCTCTAGGGGGAGTCTGGTACTGATCCTTTGCCTCAAGGAGGTGTCTCGTGGTAGTTGTTATATCCCCATGTGTGGGTGGCCCCCTGTGATGGCACTGGCATCTGTGGGCTACTTGGATGTAGGGTTGCACTCTCTATTGCCTATACTCTAGCTAGGTCTCAGTCAATCCTATACCTATATTGCAGCCCGCTAATATACCACCTCTCCCTCTCCCATGCCTCATGCCTCATGTGCTAGCTACATCTAGTTGTGGTTGTAGCTGGGCTATCCTTTGTGCCCTGACATCTCTCTCTCCCTGCATAACCTGTACTTGCACCTTCGCCGCCTATGCTCTCTCCATTAGACCCCCTACATTCCCCATAACCTCCTTTGCACACTCGACTCTCTCCCAAGACTCATCTAGCTCCCTTAGAGCCTCATCACTCTCCCTCTTGGCCTTGTGCCTCTCCTATACTCTCCTAGAGGCCTCATCTACTAGGGTTCCATAGTCTCTCTTTCTATCCCTCTCTAACACCTACAGTCTCTCCATCTCACCTTGTAGTCTATCCACCTCTCTCTATAGCCTATCCTAGTCTACCTCAGACTCTCATAATCTATGCTCTACTATCCTCAATCGAGCCAAGGCTCTTGTCAATAGCATGGCGAGATCCTCTAGTGGTGGTGGTACATATGGCTCCATCGCTAAGGGCTCCACCTCCATGGCCTGCTCCTCCCTGACCTCCTACATCTCCACATTGTCATACCCTCCTCTCCTCTACCTCCCCCCTCTCCTCCTCCTCCTTCACCTCCTTGCCAACTCCCTCTCATCATCGAACTCGAATCCCAATACTCCTACAATTGGATACACTATCGTCATCCTCCCTAGCCCCATCTCCTCCCACCATGTAGTGTATTGTGCTATGGTACTTGCATTTTTCATTACTCCCCTACATGGTTACTATGTCAACAATTCCCCCTCCCATATCTACCATGCATAATTTGTTGTGATCCGCTCTCCCCATAGTTTTGTTGACTCTCGTGTAATCTATTAGAATCTTTGTAGTCCTATGGGTGTATCCTACTCTATACTGAACTATCCAGTGACCCTGTCTGGTCTATACAACTCCACAATAAGGGGGTCCTAACAAATAAAGTAGCAAACTAAGAAAAAATAGCACATGTACCTCTTGTCATCATCCCTCCATCCCTGGAAGCATCATACCAGGTACGACCTCTAGGTGATGTCCTATGGCCTCAAATCATCTATGCTCCATTTCCATCCCTCCAAATCTCCTACATCTTGGTAATGGAGCCTCCAACCATGCTTCATACTCCACCAATATGCTATGGGTAGTGTCTCATACTATGCCCCCATGATCAATATGTTTGGCCTGGCAACATTGATGTGCTCCCAGGCCCATACCTATAGCAAAGTCACATGGGTGATACTCAATGCACGTCTATAAAAAACATCATGCATATCTCTATATAGTTGGGCAAGTACACATGCCCCACATGCGAAATCTCCCTCTCATCTCTCTAATATATGCCCCATAACCTCAATAACCTTGAGGCTGCAAAACCATCCACTCCTATCTGATAGAAAAATACCGCTAATCAGCCCACATAGGTATAATGGTAGGGCTGACATCTCCAAACCCAAGCATGCATCCAAGTCCAACTCCCTCCACTGGATGGGTAGCTCTCCTAGTCCAAATAAAACTCATAGGATCTCATCCACTGCCCTGCTACGAGTCCATCTAACTAGGTTACCTCATATGGGAAATCGCAAAATCCTCCACACGTCCTCCAATGTCACTATCATCTCGTCTATCAGGAGATGGAAGGTCGATGTCTCTGAGCTCCACCTCTCCATCAACACAGTCAACAGTCCTTTGTGTGCTCTAATGTTGGTGTTGGGGTACCTCAACATGTATAGTATCCCTGCCTGTACCAATGATCCGTGATCATGGGCATTCATCACCTGAACTGTCACCTTAAGTACTACCGAGTGTTGCTCGCGTGCCCTCAGCCTCTCAAAGTTCTCCTTCCATGCAGACCATTCTGTCAGTTTCCTAACTTTTCACTTCCTTTTCTTCCATCTTTTATCCCTACCTCAATTTGGGGAATTCACCTCTATGTGAGGCAAGTTCGCCCTTTTCCCATCCCAACACGTTTTCCTGTCTAGCTAGTGCGTTCACCCCTTTTTTTGTCTTTTGGAAAGTTTTCCTATTTGTCAAGCGACTTCACCCCTTTCTTTCCTAGGCACAAATTCACCTGTGTTGTCCCTAGATGCAATTTCACAATCACCCCTACATATTTTCACTTCGATGGGAAAATTCACATTTTCCCATTTCCCACTAGGGGCAGATTCGCATTCACCTGTTTCCCATTTTGGGCGATTTCTTATTCACCCTTTCCTCATTTTGGAAAATTCGCATTTGCCTATTTGTTGACATTCCCACCCCTGCGTAATGCAAAATCACACTTTTCGAGGAGAGGTGATTTCGCAACCGCCCCTCCCCTAGCGTGCTCACCCCTATGATGCATGAATTTGCCCCTTTCTTCACTGGTCCCCCAGGATGGGAAAATTTTCCTTGTCAGAAGGTCGAATCCACCCTTTCGTGTGGCGCCCGTACCCTACACTACCTGCCCAAACAAATTCAAAATGTGCTTAAAATCTAAATCCAAATCACAAGGTGGGTTTTAAGGCCTACCTAGCAGGGTACTACATGCTCGTAGTAAAACTTCCACACCTCCTCCCCTCGATGGATCAAATCATCATCCACGAATGCCTCATCACCGCTAGATCTGTCAGCCATCCTAGTCACTCTTTTTCTCTCTCTCGTCTAGTCAGCTGCTAACTATGCAAATGAGAATTAGGTGAATAGTAATTTTTCAAATTTACTATTTATATAATTTTCATTTTTGACCCTAATTAGCCTTTTAATTTTTGGGTAATTTTTACCCTTTAATTAATTTAGTCACCCCTTCTCTTCTGAGGGCTACCGTTTGCACCCCATATGTCTGTTTTCCTCCATTCAAAAGCCATTCTTCGTTGTTTATTGTGTTCTATCATGTGGTGCCCTCCATTTCTTCATATTGAGAAGTCACTCAAGGCCCCTTTTTCTTCCCCATCCACCCTCTTGAGGGGGCATACCCTACCATTTTCCTCCATCTTTCTCTCCTATCAATTTTCATGCGATACTGGGGCATTATCTAACATGATTTTTCTTCTATCGAGTCGTTTGTGTTTTATTTTTCTTCGAAACACTGTTATTCTAACAGTATTTCGAAGAGGGGCAAAATACATAGACACCTGAATTTGACTACCCCCATATGGTAAAATTCACCCTTGTATTCTTCCATCTCGCATCCTTCATCCATATTAATTATATAATCCCTTATTTGGATAATATTTCCTTCTATCCTAATGTCCCCTAAGGTACTTAATAAATCAATTAAATACCTTACCCCTCTCATCTCTAAATTAAAGATAAAACCCCAATTTATTTAATTTAGTCACTTTAGATTTTATGTATTAAATTAATTTTTAATTCATTTTCCTCTCTCCTCATGTCACATCCTCCATAATTCCCTTTAATCTAGATTAATTTAATTGATCTATTATTAGGATGTTCCTACCCCTAATCATCATTAGGGTGACATCCTCCATAATATCCCACTTGCCTCTAATCCTTCATTAGCCCACCTAATTGCATATTTGCACAACCTTAATCACATAATTAACCCAACCTAATCTCCATGCCATTTATGGCATATGTCTTAAGTCAAAATTCATTATATTATTTCTCCATTTGGAGAAGGAAACCCCTTCCCCATGTGAATTTTTAATTCACATTTATTGGACCAATGCATTTTTAAGGAATTCCTTCACCCATCCCAATAAGGATTTTTGAAGAATTTTTAATTCTTCAAATGTCCTCTCATGCACATGTGGACAAGGACCTTCTTTATGAGGAGATCTTGTCCAATCCCAAGGTAGTATGTAGTACATCCATGTCATCTCCATGCCATCCTCCCTTTTCCACATCATCCACCACATGCCAAGATGTGAGGGCTTGTGAGTTCTCAACTCACCCTAGCCCTTGATCTTTGCCATCATGGATTAATATGGGCCCTCCGTTGCTTTAGAGGACTTTCCCCTAAAAATGGTGGAAATTCCCCCATTTTAATCATCCACTTTTGCAAACATACCTTCAAGAAATCAAACACACTTAGCAAAAAAGCATCCAAGCATCCTCCAATGTTGCAAGATTTTTTTAGCCTCCATATTGCATATATCACAACACCCACAATCTCCATTACATCCCTCATAATCTCACCATCATTTAGAGCTAGGTTTTATGTTGTTTTTCCATCAAGGAGCACACATATCAAGCAATCAAAGGGCCAACCAGTTTATCAATCTAAACAAGGTAAAAGGTTATAATTTCTTATGTTTTTGTTTAGATTTAACTAGGCCAGTCTTGAGTGTTTTTTTTGTGTCTTTGATTTTTGCATAGTTTATTTCTTTCATTCTAGTAGGTTAAATTCACTTGCACACATGTATGTACCCAAAATTTATGGTTAGGTAGTCCTCTACTCTTAATTTTTAATTTTCATTACGTTTCTAGCTTTCCCTATGCATAAAAATGTTAAATTTTAATGAAACCTATATGTATACTCCCCCATATCATGATAATGCCAACTTTGTTCCTCCCCGCCAGCCATATCAGATTGGTTATGCCTCCCATTCCATTTCATAGAACCTATTTTTGTGGGTTCTCAACCTTCTCAAAATGCTTACCACCCACCCCTCCCTTCTCAATCTTCTTGGACATCTACATATTCCTATCAACAACCCCAAGAGACTCATCATTTTAAAAAATGAGCCTTGTTTCTCTCCATGCTAGCCCCAAAGTTCTAGTAATATGAGTGCAAGTGGAATTAAAATTATATTGTTATATTTAAATATATAGTTTGATGATATTTGGAGACAACAATATTTTGACCTACAATGGGAGGAGTGAGCTAATCAAGCCTATCATGGGTAGGAAGGTTATTTCACATAACATGATGAACTTGTCCATCAAGTTCACTATCCTTAGCAACAAAATATAGAAGCTTAGTGGATGTATGAGCAATAGAAAAATGAGGAGTATACAACAAATGATGTTGTTTCTAGGCAAGAGCAACTCAGACTTGCCCTTGCTTTAGCACAAATTCTCGAGACTCAAGCCACCCCTTGTGTGCCTAGTTTCAAGAAAACACCTACACTAGTTCTAGAACAACTTGCTAAGGTGGAGGTAAGAAAGCATAAGTTTGTAAGTTTCAAGAACCCTCAAAAACCTCTTGAAAATTCCATTAGCCCTCCTTTTGTTCCAGAACAACCTATTGTGCAATAGGTTTTCAAGAACAAGATTTTAAGTTTCAAGAATCCTAATCAACCTCTTGATACTCATTTTGAGCCTTCTATACCATCAATTAGACCTCCTATGTTGGAGATCCCAATTTTTAAGAGCCTCCATTCTCCACAAGAACCAATCCTTGAGGAGGCTTAACATTTTAATCCTATTGAGAAGACCCTTCCAGATCTTCAATAGGATTTTCAATGTCTTTCTGACCATTTTCCTTGCCTTGATACCATTCCAGTTTTCAAGGGTGGACCTGTGGTTTGATGGGCTATTTGGTCAAAAAAACACAGGAAGGAGCAGTTATGGGATAGGAGTGAAGAGGTTAATGTTGTTGAAGATCCTTCATGTGCTCCAAATAATGAGTTTCTTGGTTTGTTTAGAGTTGAGGGCATAAGGTTTAGGGCCTAGGTTTTATGGTTTAGGTTTCATGATGGAGGGTTGAGGGTATACATGCCTCTCTCTTCCTCCTTCCTTCCCTCTCCACCTCTCTCTTCCTCCTTCCTTCCCTCTCCACCTCTCTCTCCCTCCCTACCCCTCTCTTTCCCTCCCTCCCTCTCCCCCTCTCCATCTCTTCCTCTCTCTAAATTATTCATGATTTAGGGTTTAGGTCCTAGGATTTAGGGTTTAACATATTATTTTTAAGATTTAGGACTTATGGTTATGGTTTAGGGCCTAGGGTTTACAATTGATGATGGAGGGTTTAGTTTGGAACCACCTCTCTCTCCCCTCTCTTCCTCTCCCTTCCTCCCTCCTTCCCTATCTACCTCCCCTTCCCTCCCTCTCTACCTCTCTCACTCCTTCTCTTCTCTCTCACCTAATGAGGGTGCAACCCAAGACACAAAAAATCACACAGAAAAACTAACAAATCTTATTATTTTCAAAGTATGAAATTCTTACATTCAGAGGATCTCCAATCCTTGAGTTCTGCAATACAAGTAAATTATAGAAAAGAAATTATAGAAATTTCCCTATTCACAACATGCGATCTTCTTTCCCAAAAAAAACTGCCCACAAAAGTCAGAAACTACCCCATAAATAGCCCAATTCTCCGTTTGGAGCCAAAAACAACATTCTAATTATGCACAAACTTCTGGAAGCCCTAACTCAAGATCTAACCGTCGGATCTTCAATGATAATACCTTTTCGAAAAGGTCTTGCGAAAATGAAGTGCCAAAAAGTGGGGCCTAAAGGCTAACCACTTTCATTTTCCGCCAATTTTCGGGCCCATCCGGAGCCTTTAAGTCCCTCAAAATTAGCTCTGAAGATTTTGTAGGGCAAAAAGCAGAAACTGAAACTTGAATAACTTTTGAACCGGGAATGATCTTGGCCTAATTCTTTCACCAGAGTGTTTATTATTATATCCTGAAGCTTCCCTTAAATTTATGTCTCCTCACGCCTTCAAATTCATACCTGCTAAAAATAGCAGTTGAGCAGAAAAAGCAGAAAAGCAGTTTTGAAAGTTGTGAATTCTTCTTTGATGAAAAGGTTATCCAGAAATGCAAAAACATCTACAAAAATCTAAATGAAAGTAAATATATTTTTGGGTGATGTAGGATTGCCCTTACACCACTGGATGCTTTTGCATCATGACCTCTCCACCTCCTATCCCCCTTCTCTCTCACTGTATCTTCTCTCACTCACCTCTCTATCTCTCTCACACATCTCTATCTCACTCACCTCTCTATCTCTCTCCCCTCACTACCTCTCCCTCCATTTATTTCTCTCTCCCTCTCTCCATCTCTATCTCACCTCTCTATCTCTCTTTGCCTCTCTCTAAATTATTCATGGTTTAGGGTTTATGATTTAGGATGGAGGGTTTAGAGATTAAATATAATATTTTAGGTCTTAGTGTTAAATTATTAATGTTAGGTTTTAGAGTTTAGTGTTCATAGTGTTTAGGGTTTAGGGATTATGGATTAGGTTTTAGGGTTTATGTTGGAGGGTTTAGAGATTTATTTTTTATTTTTTATGTTTTAGTGTTAAATTATTAATGCTAGGTTTTACGTTATAGAAAATAGTGTTTAGGGTTTAGGGTTTAGGGTTTATGATGAAGGGTTCAATGTTAAGGGTTTAGGGATTAAATTTTAATTTTAATGTTTTAGCATTAAAAATTATTAATTTTAGGTTTAAGGTTTTAGGGTTTACTATTTACGGTTTATGGACTAGCATTTAGGGTTTAAAGCCTAGGGTTTAGGGTTAATGATATAGGTTACAATGTATATTGTTTAGAGTTTAGGGATTAAGGTTTAGGGTTCATGATGGAGCTTGGTTGAGGGTCTACCTACCTCTCTCTCTCTCACCTCTCTCTCCCCCCCTATCTACCTCTCCATACATCCCTCCTTCCCTCTCCATCTCTCCCTCCCTCCGTCCCTGCCCCTCTCTCTCCTTCACTCTCTCTAAATTATACATGGTTTAAGGTTTAGGGCCTAGGATTCAAGGTTTAGGGTTTAATGTTTAGGGATTAGGGTTTAGGGTTTAGGGCCTATATTTTATGGTTTAGGGTGGAACCTACCTTTCTCTCTCACCTCTCTTTCTCTTCCCTTTATACCTCTCCCTCCCTCCTTCCTTCCCTCTTTACCTCTCCTTCCCTCCATCCCTACCCCTCTCTCTCTCCCTCTCTTCTTGTTCTTCTTCTTCTCCCTCCCTCTACCTCTCCCTCCCTTCATCGCTCTCTCCCCCTTTCTCCATCTCTTCCTCTAGCTTACCTCTCTATCTCTCTTTCTCTCCTCTCTCTAAATTATTCATGGTTCAAGTTTTAGGGACTAGGGTTTAGGGTTTATTATGGAAGGTTTAAAGATTAAATTAATTTTTTAGGTTTTATTGTTAAATTATTAATATTAGGGTTTAGGGTTTATTGAATAGTTTTTAGGGTTTAGGTTTTACAATTTAGGGTTTATGATTTAGGGTTTAGGGCTTAAGGTTTAGGGTTTAGGGTTCATTATGGAGGGTTGAGGGTCTACCTACCTCTTTGTCTCTCTCCTCTCTCTAGCGAGCTCCCTCCCACCCTCTCTCTCTCTCCCTCCCTCTCTTCTCTCTACCCCACCTCTCTATCTCTCTCCCCTCACTACCTCTCCCTCACTCATGTCTCTCTCTCTCTCTCTTTCACTCCTTCACTCTCTACTTCTCTCTCTCTCTCTCTCTCTCTCTCTCTCTCTCTCCTTCCTCTCTACTTCCTCTCTCTCTTATGTATTTTTTTATATTTCTTTATTGTGTGTGTTTGTTTCTCTCCTCTCCCTCTCTTCTTGTACCCTTTGTTATTGTGAGTGTGAGGGATAAGAATATAAATGAATTTTTTTGAGGCAATTTTTTATGTTAAGAGACCCTTAACATGAGTCGTTATAATGTTCTTGTATAATGGTCTCTATGGGAGGCCAAAGCGATAGGGTATTCACTTTTGGTCCCCATGTTCAATGCATTCCTTAGTCTACCTGTGATAAAATAATGAGCCATTTGATTAGTTATCTTATGGTTATTTTATGTAATAGCATTTCTCTCTTAATTATCCCACCCTCCATGCCTTTCCTTTTTTTTCTGATTTCAAACCTCTCAACCTAACTTCTCTCACCAAAATGTTATTACAAGTAACCATGCCTCTCTCATGAGTATATATGGATACATAACTTAATCAACCCCTCACAAATTTACCAATAGCTTCCCATAAAAATTATTCATGAATAGCAAGATAAATTGGTCATTAACCTTTCTAACTTATATAATAAATCCCTTTTCTTGGAATTTTATAAAATAAGGTTGGTATTTTCATTCTCTGTTATGCCTTGCACTAACCACCCCATCTTTTCCTTGGTCAAAATGGGTCCCCTTTTGTTTTATCCTTTGTTACAGTGGAAGTTAAGTCGATATCTATTTAAAGCTTCAAAATCAAAATCCATCCCGCTCCCACCTCTGCTTTTTTAACTTTAGTTTTGCACTAAGTCCTTTTGTTAAGTTTTCTTATTTCCAGTCTTTGTGTTTTGTTTTCATGTCTTGCTTTTGTTTTATGCTTTGTTGGCGGAAGCAGACCTGGAATGGGAATGAAGTTGGGAAATTACTCAAGTTTTCGAATCCGTTTTCATTCTGATTCCACTCTCGTCGTTTCTTTGTCGTTGGCTTTTTGACTGAAGTCGCACTGCAGTGAAGTGTGTGTTCTTCTCCAGTTCCGACTCCGCTTTAACTAAATTTAATGCATTAGTGATAGCTGCTATGCCTAGGTAAGAACTTCAAATTTTACCTTGATTAGGGATTAAACGAGTTATTATTATCATTGTTAAGAAATTGAAGAGCAAAGTAGAGCAGCTGTGGAGTTCATCTAAGTGGATCAATTGAAAGAGGAGGACATAACTGCTTGCGAATTTATTCAGGAGGTTTGCCTGGTTGGGTGTTCGAGGTAGGGTTCCTATTCTCATTTTTCGTTTATTTTTTCTTTCATGTTCTTTGTTTGTGTTGTTTGATTTAGATCTTTGGGCAAGTTCGTCATTTCAGTAGGTTCGCATGTTTGTTTTTCTTTCTTTATTTTCTATTCTTGATTTTGTTCTATGCTTGCGTTTCTAGTTTTATAGTAGGTTGGGCACTGTCAGTTTCATGTTTGTCGTGATTGCGTCATGCTGCATTAGGTTTTAAACATGTTGATTAATTAGGGTTTTTATTTACAGTAAGGTGGATTAAGTTCGGATTTTTATAGTGAGTTAGAATTGGTAGATTCTTGTTTTTTTTACTTAGGTTTTTTGTCGCGCATTCAATCTAGTTAAAGTAGAAGGGTTAAATTTGTGCCCTAGTTTTTATCACATTTTCTAGATTAGGGTTTCAGTATTTCTGTGATTGCATTTAAAATGATTAAATATGATGCCCTAAAAAAAAATAGTCGCTCTCAGTCATATGGGATGGTCTCATTAGGCTATATTCTAGCCCTTTTTCTGCTTAAAATAACCTAGCCTCTAAAATCATGAAGTTATGAATTAAAATTGTTAAAATCATTTATGATGTTAGGATGACCTAAGTGGAGGCAGGACCGGAATCAGTCTTGACCTTGAACCATTTTTTTCAATAGATGTCAATTCCATTTTCCATCCTGTCTCCGACTCCGCTTGTAGTAAGAAGTTTTATTTCATTCAAATAATTAACTTTGGTCGAAGCAGAAAAGGAACCGAAGAAAAATATGAAAATGTAAAAAATATGAAGAAACCAAATTCGTTTCCATTCCGGTCTTGGTTTCGATAACTATTTCAGTCCCAGTTCTGACCCCGCTGCTTGTTAGTAGAGTGACCAT
The DNA here is from genome assembly GCA_007115665.2 of Sequoiadendron giganteum. NCBI lineage: Eukaryota > Viridiplantae > Streptophyta > Pinopsida > Cupressales > Cupressaceae > Sequoiadendron > Sequoiadendron giganteum. The sequence goes on along the minus strand of CM021101.1, from coordinate 679,392,465 downwards.
TCCAGTTCCGACTCCGAGCCCGACAGTATGTTAAAAGAGGATTGTTTGGATGATTTCTGCCTGGCTCCTCCTCCAATATATGTATGAAAGGTATGATTTTAAGTCATATTTTGAGATGTTTATTTAGGTATCTAACTAGAGGTTTTTGTTACAGGAAAGCTAAAGAATGTCAGGGACATCAGGAGAAGCTTCCCAGAGGAACCGGCCTGCAGGAACATCAAGTACAGCAACTAAGCCAAAGAAGATCAATCCAAAACAATTACCTTATACTTTAAGGTATAACCATAGGGGTCCTGCGGTTACTGCAAGCAAGGTGGAATCTGATTGGTCTCATATCACTAACACCAATCTAGGCCCATTCGATTTGGAGGAGTTGTGCTCAAAAACCTTTACTAAGGATGGATCAGGGAGAACACAAAGGATTGTTGAGTCTGGTTTGGCTCATATCACCCTATTTCCTCTATCAATCTAGTGCCCAGAGTTAATTTTGACAGTTGCAAGTGCTTACAATCCAGCAACCCAACAATGAATGGATTCACAAGATAATGTTATTATTGATCTCACTCCTCAGGCGTTTCAAATTATATTTAGTGTCCCGGATCCCAAGAACTAGGTACATTTGAAAGAGGCGAAAGCTTTAGAAATGTTTTGCAAACACAAGGAATCCGACAAGGCTCATTTAAATAATAAGTGGTTGAAGGTACAGAAGAAGTCCTTGACCAAGCTCGTAGATCAACCAAAGAGGGCAGACTTTTACAAGGAGGTATCAGAGCTAATAATGATGTTGTCTAGGGCATTTGGGAAGAGGGATGCATTTCATTTTAAGGAATGGATGTTTCCCTTTATCCA